>JAMKCH010033724.1:0-86290 GCA_023653785.1 Ophioderma brevispina
AAACTGGCTGGATTCTGTACATGTACCGTGGTGACTCTTTTGTCGGACGGGATGCCTCATGATTCATTCCATGTGAACCATGACGGAGAAGCGGTTATTGTGTTTTATCAGGATCGGTATACAGATCAAATCCGAAATTGAGTAGCCTGGATAACTGCAAAGTTTTCCAACCAGGATTGGAAACTGGATTTATACCCGTTGAGTTTTGGTAAATTTGCATACAGACAAGCCCCCAACCCACTTCGGACACGCTTTTCCCACACTGGTCATGTTAGTGGCTTTTATATTGTAGTGTAGATGGTCGGGCTTAGAAGAGAAACATCTTTAAGTAACATTGTATTACTTAATTTTTAAAAACCCACTATTTTATGTGGAAAATAATTTTAATAGAGCTTCTCTATATATTTTAAGCACCAAATCCACCACGCAATTGTTTAGAAACGGATTGTTTTTTTCTTTTCTGGCAATTATTTGCGGTGATGAGAATCTAGTTTGGAGGGATAACAGCATGCCCCATATTGGAAATTTTACAAGACTGGTAATCACCAGAGACATAAGCAAAAGGGCTTAAGTTAAAGAAGTCATTCCTGGGACAAACTGAAGGTTTTGTAAATAACTAATTTCGTCCCCGCCGAACGAAGTTCGGGAGGGAACTATCTTCGTTCGGCGGGGGGACTATAAAATGGGCTCCGTCCGTTTTTTTGTGTGTTCGTCCGTATGTCCGTATGTCTGTATTCCGGCTGAGTCCGTGAAAAAATGTTAACCTGGAACATTTGTGCATTATCTTTTTCTGGATGTGCTAGAGTAGCCAAATTGTATTTGTAGGAGGGGATACCCCTACTCACCATGTATTTCATTGCCCCCCGGGTTCCCCCCGGGTCTGTCAGGGGTAGGGGAAAAAAAGGTCAAGGGAAAAAGGTCAATATTGACAAAATTGTCAACATGTGTTACAATTGATCTGGGAGTTCTGTAAGGGCTACGTGATGTACTTGGTGGCAAAGAAAGCAGGTTGAATGGAGTTATCAACCTGATTAGATTTGGGGTGTAAAATATTCGAATAAGTATCTTAATTTGATAATTTATGAAATTTTCCGCAAGGTGGGTACAGTTTTATGGATTCGGTAACGTGTATAATGATGTAACTTGGTGAAGGAGTGGGATGAGAAGTTCTCGACCTGCCTGATAGATTTTTGGGTGATTTTTTTTCAGTATAGTTTGCTAATGGGGTCATTCTTTTGGGTTGCAGCCTGTTTACATTTCTTGGAACATGTGAAAAAATACGTAAAATTCATCTTTCGCCGATTTCCAGACCCCGTATGGGTCCCAAATTTAAATTTGTCGATCACATGATTTTTAAAAAATAGTGTGCCACATTGAGTAAAGTATCATATTTTTATAACTTTAGCGAATTTTCAGGATTTTGCATTTGCTGAATTTGAAGATTTCTTGCGTCATTTCATTGAGTAACCATTATTTTGGCGAGAATAGTGATGGCTCCCAAAATAAGGGTGGAATGGTGCAGTTTTAGTTGTAACTTAGTGATCGCGCTCTTATTACGCGGGGGACATATTTTACGCATCGCGAGTAAATACGAGTTCGCCTGTTTCCAATTATTTTTGGGTGGTGTTTTGCACTTGGAAAATAGTAGTAGTAAATCCAAAGTTTTCAATCCGGTTTTGTACCCGTGAATGGATGGGTGCCGGATTCCCCTCACACTCGCAGCAACACCGCCCTTACTCCATCCTTCAACTTCCACCGATTCAATGACATCCTCCATCCTAAACCCAAATGATAGGTTTGAAGTCAGTCTTTTTAATCAAAATGCTAAGCTTGGCTTCTTGTTATTAGATCAATGCAGGAAGTTCATCTAGCTAAGAACATCAAACTTTTAGACAGTCCAGGAGTTGTGCTAGCTGTGATTGCAATTGAAGCGCTATGGCTCTACTAAAACTGATAAGCTTATTTTGTTAGTAGATCCAATGCAGGAGTTCATCTAGCAAAGAACATCAAACTTTAGACCAGTCAGGAGTTGTGTAGCAAGGATTGCATTGAAGCAGGATATGGCTCTGTACATACTTGATAAGCTTGGCATTTCTTTTTATATAGATCAATGCAGGAAGTCATCTAGCAAAGAACATCAAACTTTTAGACAGCCCAGGAGGTGGGTTAGCAAGTGATTCAATGATAGCAGTATGGTAACATAAACTGTGAAGGTTGGCATTCTTTGTTATTAGATTCAATGCAGGAAGTGCATATAGCTAAGTACATCAAACTTTTAGACAGTCCAGGAGTTGTGCTAGCTAGTGATTGCAATGAAGCAAGCATGGCTCTACATAAAATGATAAGCTTGGCACTGTGTTATTAGATTCAATGCGGAAGTTCATCTAGCAAAGAACATAAAGCTTTAGACAGGCCAGGAGTTGTGCTAGCAAGTGCATTGCAAATTGAAGCAGCTATGGCTCTACATAACTGATAAGCTTATTCTTTGTTATTAATCAATGCAGGAAGTCATCTAGCTAAGAACATCAAAACTGTGTAGAACCAGTCAGGAGTTGTGCTAGCTAGTGATTGCAATGAAGCAGCTATTGGCCTAACATAACTGTGCAAAGGTAAGAAAGAGGTCATCTTGGTTTTAACCTTGGCCTTACCAGCTGCCGGGGGTTGTTGTAGTGTGAACCCACCATAGTGGTACATGGTTGAAACGGGGTCATTTTTGGGATAGTATAGACAACCTTTTGTTAATTGACATTATTTGGCCAAATTCTACATTTTATTTACTGCGTTCATGTATTTTCTTCAAAATCTGTCTAGAAATTCAGTGGGGACTCATGGAAATCCCCCCGTCTTCCTTACCATGACAAACCCTGCATATATTTGCGATTTAGAGTGATAAGATCCAACAAAAAAGCTTTTTTTTAAGACCATTCCATTATTTAACTCTTCAGAAATTGCCGATTAACTCTTAGAGTTGATCTATACAAATGCAACTGGCCAGTATTGCAAAAACAAACGACATGAAAACAAGCTTTTTAACTTAAAGAATAAAGGTATGATTTTGGGCACCAGTACTCTCTTACAAAACAAATGAAACCAAGATGATACATTATTTTAAGTGAAAGAACAAGGCTGGAGGCCGAGTTCTTCCACGCAAAAAATAATGGTGTTCGCCGGTTTCAATTCCATCATAAAATCATACATTCATTCTTAAACAGCTTTATAATTTAATGTCATCTTTTAACCCAATTCGCAATACTTATGGCTTAAATACAACAAGAAAGGACTGCCACCACCAGTAACAACAATCGAACAGGACCGTTGAACGCAAGATCAACCCACGGAGAGCAACGTTTGCAGGCCGGAAATGTAGCAAACGCAGTATGGAAGCGAGCGCTTCAACCTCCAAAATAAACGAATGGGCAGCGCATTACTACCTGGGTTCAATGTCGCATTTTTTTTTTTTTTTTTTAAAACCCGGCATCAGCAATGAAATTGCTTACATTCTCACAGCTGTGTAAGAATATTAGATTTGAGTCCTTTCTTTTTGTCAAGTTTTAGTCAGCAGGAAAAAAGATAAGACATTTTACAACCTTTTAATATAAAACCATTAATATAAAAAAAATTCTGCATTTTTCATAACCTTGTTCTTTAACTAAATTTAAAAGAAAGAAAAGGCATATGAAGCCAGATAATGCTGAGGATTTCACTTTTCTAGCATAAAACTTACATGTATGTAATCATGAAATTAATATTGAGCTAATTTATTTGTACTTTTAGGAGAGACATTCGGGACCAGTAAAACCAGTAGAAGCCATCATGAAACGATGTAATTAAACACAGGTAGTGTACATTGGTTGTCTTGCTGATACTGCACTAAACACCTGTTGTTATCAACATGCAGGCCCATCACCACATTGTAGGCCCACTAATTGGCGGTAATTTTTGCTTTGATTAAGTTTGAAGGTTGTTGTTGGAAACTGATCTTGTACTCCGTAATAATAAACAACAACACAAGACAAAAACATGTTTGATGGTATCAAAAGAACACCTTGCTTCCTACCTTAGCAGAATAGTAAGTTGTAAAGCTGCCATTCATCTGCAATTAGGGATATTGAGTCTATTTTGTAACTACATCTGGAGAGTAAAATCTTTTAAAGAACAAGGTCATGTATATTCTGTTGATATTTGTTATTGACATTGTCTTTAGGACTTATCAATGCTAACATAAAATGCTTGGTTTTTGAAAAAATCATCGTGTTTCAATCTTGATCGAAAGGGAATTAACTGCAGAGAACAAATACCATCCCTCTAATAATAGTTGAAACAAGCAGACCACAAGCACATATCAGCACAGATAAAGCCAAAGCAAGCTGAAGCAAGCTAAAAGCAAGCTAAAAAATAACCAAGCACTTGGAACAACAATAGAACCTCTTCCGTGGCGTACCGAGGCAGTCGATCCAAAGGGGGGCTAAAAATTTGCAAGTCTTCCCGCCAGAGGGGGCAAAATGTCCAATTCGTCCCGGTTGAACTTGACATAAATAAGCACGTTGTTAGCGCGAGAGAAAATGTCCAATTTAAATTAATTTTGCCCAAATTTAAGCTGAATGAAATTGTTCAAAATTCCCAAAAAGAGTGATGAAATGCATATTTTGCGGCCATGTCGTCCCGCTTTTTCGAGCCAAGACGGGGCAAGGGGCAAGAGATTGCTGCCCCCCCCCCCCCCCCGGTACAGGTATGACACTGAACCCTTGAGGCAATCAAGTGAAGAGTACGGACTTTTAAGTGCTTGTTATCAAGTGGTTTTGCTTGTTTTCTTTTTTTGGTCAGTTGCTTTGGAATGTTATAGCTTTTTGCGTCTGGTTTTGTGATTTTAGCTTGTTTGGCGTAGATTTTATTGTCAGTTAATGCTAATTCCCCTTTCAACCAGAGGATAAGAGGACAAGACATTTTTTCAAAAGGGCAGTGTTTATGTTAGCAGTGCTTCTTAGCTTTCCAAAAGCCATTGGTTATGGCTTGCGGTGGTGTCCGGATTTATTCAACTCAGTGTGTGATCCGGGGGCCGTGTGTACCCATGATACGGACGCTCCTAACATGGCCCGCTTTGAGGCTGGGAGATGGGACCAGTCAGGGGTTTTCACACACTCTTATGACACTGACTGTGATGTACATGTACAGTTTTACTCTTTGTACACTGGACCGATGGCTTAAACGTCCCCTCAGAAGGGATGCTTTCCTCATTCCATTTGCCCAATCTGTATTTAACAATAGCTGGTATACAGATCAAATCCAGAACGGATAGTACCTGAAAAAAATCCCAGCAAGTGACACCACCGGGATTCGAACCTGGGGAATTTTGGTATATATTGGCTAATTAGTAGAAATTGGTAAGTAACAAATGTTACTGCTATAATTTGACATTTCTACATTACACACAGATAATGTTACATAAAAATTCAGGCATATGACAGTGTATCTGAGTTTCTAGCCCAGTGGCAAAGAGGAGAGGTCGTTGAAGAAGAAGGTATATTGATGTGGAGAAAGCAGCAAGAACGGTCCTCAATGATTGGAATAGGTATGCTACAAGACAAAGACAGTATACATGGACTTATTCCAAATGTCCATTGGGAAGGGTTTTTGCAAATTTGTTCCTGCTTGAGACACGATAACTTATGTGTCAGAGTTGTATTGTAAAAGGGTTAGAATTCCAAAGGGGAAGTGTTAAAAGGGTCATTCATTCAACAGTGTGTCTTTTATTTCCTTTTCAAAAATCTTATAAAGGTGTATTATTAATGATAATGATGGTAAAAGATGTATAACCTAATTCTGGCAGTTCGTAAGCCAATAACAGGCACATTTTTAATTAGTGCCCCCCGATTTTAACTTTTTTTTTTTTAGATTTTGCACCGGGCCCATTGATAATTGTCAAGGTAAACGACACATTGAATGGTTAAAGCCCGGGTAAAACTTGAAAGTTGTCTTATGTATGGTAATAAAAGAAGGAATTTGTAATTAGGATAAGTAATATCGTATTCCAATATGAAATGGCTAGGAAAAAGTGCCATGTTTTTACATGTCATGCTTGGTTTGTCCCGTTGGTTCAGACAAGTCAAGTAGAGGTTATTTCATGAGGGTGGCAATATTTCACAATGGATGGACAGAAAATTAGGTTTCCAGCTCCACTTCTATTACAAAATGGGCTTCTTTTGTGTAAATCATTTTTTTTTTCTGACTATTAAGTTAGGTAGATGTTTGTGTTGAATCTTGGATGGCCAGATTTACTTGCTAATTTCTAAGGGCTCTGCTGCTCACAGGCTCAGTTGAAACATTTACTGCATAAGCAGCCCCAAGTTTGGGCTAGATATGTTAGGATACCTAGACTGGTTACAAAGAATGCAAAAAAGTCTGTTTTGATGTCGCTTTCATTAAGGCAGGAAGAACATAGGGATCGCTTTGTCCAGGTTGGTGGTTGTCTGTTGCGTGAAAAGGTTAACCATTTGCCTGTAATATCCACATACTTCAATGGATTTTAAAACAAACTTGGGTCACCGGGTGCAAATTGGAATCCCCCATTTGTGATTAAGGTCAAGGTCACATACCAAGGTCAAGGTCAAAAGTCATGTGAGGTCAAGTTGTTTAAAATAGGTGTGAAAATGGAAAATTTGACCTCTTTGAAAAGTTTGAAGTTCATTGGAACCAACTTGGTTGATGGAGTAACATCCAAACCCTCATTTGTTTATGAGGTCAAAGGTCAACATATCAAGGTCAAGGTCACATTATCAAGGTCAAAGGTCACCCAAATCAAGGTCAAAGGTCACAATCAAGGTCAAAGGTCACATTCAAGTCAAAGGTCCGTGAGGTCTATATGTCACAAAACTGCGTGGAAGGAGGCGACACAAGCGGTCCGAGGACCGATGGATTTTTAAGATTTATGAAATCACCCCAGAGTGCCTTTCATGACTTATTTATTTCTTATATCATTTACAGTGGTGAAAATCTCTTACTTCACTCATGTGCAGAGCAACATACTGGAACCCATGTGGGGTGCAGAGATTGTGTCCCCACAGATGAGCAAAGAATTTGACATTGAATCACTACAGCAACAGGACACGGACACCTTAAAAGGTTTTTTGCATTGCTTATTTTGTGGGACACAGGGATATAGTACGACTGCGGCGTGAGAGTGGTCGGCCATGGACCGGCACGTGCTCAACACCGACCGGCACAGGTGGTTATTTGGGAGGGTGCCGACCAGACACTGTACTTCAGTGAAATGAAATTACTACATAAATTGGCAAAATAAAACTGAGTTTGTCCATAAGTGTAGTAAATTTAAGATTTACAACCGGAACTCTAGATAGCATAGTATAACCCTGTTTGTATAGTAATGTTTGTGCTTACAGTCTGTGTGATATTATGAAAGAGAGAGAAAGAAATGTCTTTTTTACTTCATTCATTAACTTCACACAACCAAGAGGGCATGGCAGCCAGTATGAAAAGAAAGTTGCAAAGAAGTTCATCAGGATTGTTCCTTAAAAATCATTAGCCCTATACCTGGGAAACATGGGCCTAAGAAGTAGCCTAATTCACTTCAGTGTTTTATTGTTTTAGTGTAGTGAAGCGGAACCAGTGCTAACAGCTAGCGAGACAGCCAATCTGGCCAGGTTGGCTGCATGCCACAACGGCAAATCTTATGCTAAAATCCTTGGTGTGCAAGACCCAGGAAATTTGCAAGCACGGGCCCAGGTAAAGGGTTTAAAGAGAGGGGAGTTTTTTTTCAAGACGAGTGGGAGTGTTCAGAGGTTGCCTATGTGATCACTGTGATTCTGTGACATCATTTTGCAAATGTTACACATTTTCCAACACAAATAGGGGAAGATTAGTGGTTTGACAACCACCTTGTTTGGTCTTATCCGTGTTGATTGTGACATAATAATGGTCCAATAAGTCAAATGGATTTTTGGTAACTGAAAAAGCACAGTGGAATTATATGTCAACCCTATTCCATTCAATTCCTGAAATGTTGTGGCCATATGGACACAAATGAGTACAAAAACAGGTCTGTAAAGTTGTAAGTGAATCGGTAACTGATTTTGGTAATTTTAGATAGTGTGAAGTTTCTTTTAATAATTGAAATTAAGACCATTTGATTTCTTGATTGTATTTTAACAAATAAAGAGTCGCAGAATTGCCAATTTTCATGTTTCATTTTAAGCTTAATTTTGGTCCAAATTTTTCTAATAAAATGGCCATAAAATTGACAAAAGTTCATATCATCCCATGTTTTATTAGTAGGAAAATATATGGGTATATTAACATAAATAAAGGGAAACCTGTTGCAGATGTTGATACAGCTGATCACAATTTGATTCTGTCATTAAATTAGTCATGAGCTCATTCGCATATAATCTGAATACACAATACAAATTATGATCATTTTTAATTTTTTAGTCATAACTTTTCCTGTGATATTTATACGCTGGGCCTTAATTTCTTGGACATAACAAACACCCGGCATAGATTGTTGCGTGTACTGCGTCTACATGCAAAACGATGGTGCGCCTTTTTAGCGGGGAAGGAGGCGAACATTCTTAACTGTCCAAGAAATTATGAGCCAGAGATAATCGCTTCCATGGGGTTAGACAAAAGAGATTGCCAGGAGGGACCTTGATAATACCATGGGACAAAAAAAATGAAAAAATGCACAGTGGGAAAAAGGGGGGAAACCCCAATTTCAAACTTGCTATCAGCAAGATACTGACTGTTGTGGAATATCCTGATTAGCCTCTAATAGGAAAGATAAAGCATAAGGGGGCAGCTATGATAGTAAGTGTATAAGTATCCACATAAGACCTTCCTATGCTTTAGTAAAGTACAAGGAATTGCTGGCGTGGTGATGTTATTCTGTATGGCGCATGGTAACATGCTTGATGCCTGGGCCACTCACCAAAACTCTTACTGACCATCAACAATATTTTTTAAGGAGTCTAGGTTTGCCAATGGTCGCACTACTCCATGCAATACTGCGCCAAAGGAATCCTTCAACCACCAACAAAGGGAGGACGACATGTAATGCCCAATTTGACATCACATCATGCATTAATGCATGTCGTTGTTGATTTATTCTAACAAATTTGTCAATCAGGGGCGGAACAGGAAAGAGCATATGCCTTGTGACAGAATATTCCAGATAGCCATGTGACGTAAATGAAAAACAAAACCAACGGATATCAGAACTAGGGGCCAAAAAGGCAGGATGTCAGGATGGGAAACATGTGTGAGGAGGTGGTTTTGCCTTGGGCATTATATTAGCACCATCAAGGGCACTAAAGACGATGTCAAAACTAAACCACTGGCATTTTGCTAAATTGGACTTTGATATATATTGCCAAACTCAAATGTACTAATGTATACGAAATTATAATGAGCAAAATGAGATTGAAATGTAATTTGGGGGGAACTTTGGCTCGGGCCAAGCTTTCTGTGCTTTGGTCCAACAAGGTTATTATATTAAGGACCAGTGGGTGGCATTTTTCAATATTATCTAATGATGTTGTAAAGAAGTTAGTATGGCCACTCTAAATCAATACAGTGTCTGGGTCAAAATCTTAATATGTATGGAGTGGTGAAATTTAGAGTGTCCTCACTCGGCTGGTGAAGTTTAGGTGGCATCCTTATATGTGTTTCTGTTGTGTCAGCAGGTAACCCAAGACATTGGAGATATTGAAGACCACATTCATTATCCCATCAATTTGCAACCTTGCACAAATTCAGGCCCCTCATCTGTACATCTCTTGGTCTGCCCATTGATGGAGCAAACAATGCACAAACACAAGGACCTTCTGCGGAATGCATGAAGCGCAAGATGTTGCACTCATCTCTGGCTGGTAATATTGAGAACCAAGTGTTTGGAAACGATAAGAAGAATCTGGTAATTAATACCGGTGGTCTGTCAGTGTGTATGTCTGACTGGTCTATTCTCGGAGGAATGAGGGTAGCAGTTCCTGAAACGGGGGTGCATTGAAACCTTCGAAGGCGAGTTATTGGTAGTGATAAAAGGTCTCGGGGGCATTCAAGGTTCAAAGGAGGTCAAATGGGGTAAAACGTTGGTGTAGGGACAATAAAACTTGAGGGGTTGGTGTCGATTGTTGATGCCGAAAAAATGTGAAATGTCAGGGACAAGGTAATTAGGGGTCAACTCAAGGTCAAAAGAGATCAAATGGGTAAAAATTGGTGTATGGACATGAAAACTTGGAGGGTGGGTGATTGTGATGCCAAAAATCTTAAACCAGGTGATCGCGAAACCCAAATGATCGCGAAACCCCGGGGAATGCCTTAGTTATTTAATTTTTTTGCCTTTTACTTGTAGATTTGCCAGATGTTAACCCTAGCAGGACTTGTGGCACATGGAACCCAGTGGTCCAACGTAGGGAGTTCTTGATGCACCTGCTGAAAAATGCAGAAAAGAGAGGGAGAGATGATGGAGAGAAGGAAGAAGATGAAAGAAAATTGAAAAATGTGGAGGAGGAGGAGGAGGAAGATGATGAAAAATGGAAAAGGAGGGGATAAAGACAAGCAGAAAGTCTGTTACAAATTGAAGGGAGTGTTCTTCAATAGATGTGATAAATTCCTTGCCTTTCCAAAACAATGAAAAACTTATTTACAACTTTATTGGGGTGTATAACCTAAATAGTCGGCTGCCTCACATACTGTTTATCTTCATATTTTTGACCTTTTTGAGAACATTTGGTATTGTTAACAATGAAAAACTTATTACAACTTTTTGGTGATAACTCAAATGTCGCTGCATTAACATAGGTTCTATCTCATATTTTTGACATTTTTTGAGGAAAATTGGTCTGAATATGACGGTTGATCTCTTCATAATACAGAGTTTTCAGACTTGGGACTCTACCTCAATAATGAAATATTAATTAGAAAATTTGATCTGTGTGCATTTAATTCAAAATTTCTTTTTTATGTGTATGCCCACTAAAATAACTTACATGCAACGTTACATACGAGTTATCTGTGTCTAAGAATTCAAATCGATACGATACATATAATCTTCATCACATACCGATATATATCCAAATATGCGTCCACATACAGCGCGATCGACAGATCACTGTGATGGACTGATACGACAATTGCGCCTTTTTTCTATACAGTGATGAATACGTCACATACTGGTCTATCTGTGTTCTATCTAGGACATCGTTTGGAAAAACAAAAAAAAAATCTTCGGCACATACTGATCTATAGTTTAACAGTCATATTAAACGTGATGGCTAGATAACCAGCTGTATTTTTCACTGAATTTCATTTCTTTTGGAACATGTCATATAGACTGGTATAAACCAGAAAACCAGTTCATAAAAAAAGTTCTGGGAAAAATCTCTCTGCTAAAAAAAAAAAAAAATGTTCCTAAGGTGGAATCCCTGGTTCCCCCATGGCTGTGTCTCTGCTTATCTACAAATTTGTACACATTCAGGTCAGGTTTCCTTGAGGGCCTGCTACTGGTATCCTGGTAAACCACTAATTACCTGTCCCAGGGCTGAGTTGTCGGCTAAACTGTCACCCCCATAGGTTTGTAATGAAATCTGATGGGAGGGTAGCTGGTTACCCTGGTAGAATGAACAAAAGGTGGTCTAACTACAAGGGTGTCAGCTCTGGAGAAGCTAAGGGCGGCAATCCAGCACATGCTGCTTGCATGGTGGGACGTGGTGCCAAGGCTAGGCCCACCACTCGAAAACTGTGGGCATTGCGTCAGGAAGGGCATCTGGTAATTATATTTTGCTCCAATAAATCCACACACAGCAATATTTTTTTTTTTTTTTTTTTTTGTGTTTTTTTTTTTTTGTTTTGCTGAGTGTGAAGTGAATCAGGCCACCCTGTTTAGTGGGGGACAAGGGACTGGATTTAAAAACTTTTGTTTAATAACATTCAAAAATTGGCAAGTGCACGTCGATGAAGTAGAGATACCGGCAGGTAGCATCAAATTATTATTCAAGTTATCAGAGGTGAATGTATCGATAGACTCCAGAAAGAGAAGCTTAAGATCTTCTGAAAGCAGCAAGAAGAAACGAAAAACAAAAGCAGAGGAAAAAGCTGAGAAAATGCAAAAATGTGGCAGGAAACCAGCAGTTGAATAGAGCCAATAAGAAAGCATTTAAACAGATGTGAAGAAAAAGGAAAAAGTCTGGATGTGTGAATTAAATTGAAGGCCTGAAAATGTGTTAAGTTAAGAGAACAACTAAAATTAAAAACATGTTTTAAAAGAGGGTAGGCATAGTATATAAGGGCTATATAACACCTTAGTAAGATTCTTGTCATTTAATTCGAGGATTATCTCTAGGTCATTCAATATATATGCAGGCTTACATCACATATTTGGCATTTTGTTGTGGGTTGCCCAGCTGTAGCTGGAGACCACTTAGCAATCTGTGTGTTTGTGGATGTATGGTGTGTGGAGGTACTGTGGGGATGTGTGTCACAAAATTGTTAAGTGTTGTTTTAAATTGACCTCAATGAAAAGTTGAACTTCAATTGAACCAAACTATGTCTAGGGTGCACAATGGAATCCCTCCTATGTTGATGAGTCAAAGGTCATGTAAAAGGTCAAAGGTCATTTGAGGTCAAGTTGAAAAATGTGCTAAAATGTAAAATTGACCTAAATTGAAAACTTAAGTTCATGGAAACACACTTGTGTCATCGGTGCACCTTGCGATCCCTCATATGTTGATGAGGTCAAAGGTCATGGCCAGGGTCAAAGGTCATGGGGCGCCACAGCTTATATTCTTTGAATTAGCGAGCGCGGAAAGCCGAAGAATGCGAAATTCTACAGTTTCTAATTGGGCATGAGTTTTGTTCAATTGCACATCCCATGTACTGCCACTTGTACGGAAACTTTACGGTGGTAAGCTTGCAATCATTGTCTGTGCAGTGCTGCAGCAAAGAATCAGAACCTGTGGAACTTGTCATTTCAGTTTTGCCTAGCAAAAAATATTTGGAAGCACTGGTTCTACTTGGAATTTCTGTTTGGACTAGTTAATGCAGTTGATATAGCACGTATTGGCCAACTATAAATTTTAGGATCCTCATTTAGGACTAGATTGGTCTCGAACATTAGTGAGGGATATGATTTTAAAAAGTAATGCAGTAAATAACATTACTGCTTTTTGAAAGTTTTTTTTTCTTGAAGTAAATAATCTTGGACAAATGCAAAGGACTGCATGCACTAACGAATATGTGTCGCAAATTTGTTTGCAAAGGTTCTATTTCATATTTTTTGCAAGCACTCTTTATGCATTAGAACGCAAATTAAAAACCATGTGAAAATGATTTAGTACACGAGTATGTATTGTATTTGATGAACTTGCAGATATAAGAAAATACCATACTTCTCTCGAATAAAAAGTTGTCCCAGCGAAAATTACCCCTCTAGGAAGTGATGTCTCATGAATCGTTGGTCAAGGAACATTAATGGCATAATTAGTTACTTAAAAAAGTATTGAAATACCCAAAGTATTATAAAGAGCTCTACGCCCCCTCTCACTTATCTATCTGCTCCGCGTCCCCACCTCCCACTTATTCCATTCCAAGCTTTCTTACCACTCGATCCCCCTTGACTCTCTCATCTCCATACTCCCTTTTATGTCTCGGTACAACGCTCTCACCCAACCCCCACCCCCTTCTCCATAATCACTTACAACCCCCCTTTCACCCTTTGTTGTCTCCCCCTGTCGCATCCCCACACCCCACGCCACTCCCTCATCCCCCCGAATATCCCCCTTTCCCCCTTCCCCCTCTATCACCCACCTATCCCCTGTTTTTTCCCTACCCCACTACCCTTAACACCTCTCCACTCTTTTCGATCTCGCTCGCCTTTCATCCTTTAGCTACATCCAGCCTTAACCTACCTTTCCCATCCACTTCTTTTTCTTCACTCTCCCATTTCTCACGGGGCTCTCTAGTTCCTCCTTTTTTTTAACCCATCTTAAACGCCATTCCTTCCCACCAAGCTTCCTCACACGTTCCCCGATCCTCACCCATTGCTGACGACATATCCCATCCCCTCTCCCTTTATTAGCTCGACCCCCTGTATTCTATTAGCAGTTCTCACTCCTTTCCCCTCGACACCCCCCCCCTCCCCCTTTCACTCATCACATCATCCCGCGCTCACCTATTCTTCAAATCCACACACTGACTCTAATTCCCTCTACTCAACCTTCCCATATTTTCCTCTCCCACCGTTTTCTCCAAATCCACCCCCAACCCAACATGTCTGAACCCATCCACCCACTCTATCCACCCGTACATATACCCTTGCAGCACACTAACGACCCACCATCATCCCCTTCTCGAACCCCTCCCCTTGTAATATCACCATCCTAGCTATACCGACCCGCTTTTACTGTATCTTCTCATCCTCGCAGCAATTACTCTCTACCCCCCATTATTGTTCCGTCCTACCCACTACCTTCTTACCGCCATGCCGTCTATTTCCACTACCCTCATGCAAAAGCACCCCTCCTCACCTCCTCCTTCCCCCTCTCTCTTGCTTCCACACCCTCGTAAAAAAAAAAAAAAAATGGATGTAGGTTTTTAACATTTGGTTGGTGTCTCTTATGATCCACTACCTGGCTGGCTCGTGGACAACTCCTGAGGTAAATGGCGCCCAAAATATTACCAAAGGGACTGGGAGAAGTGGGAGTAGTATTTTTGGTTTACAGGGAAATAGTACGGGCCCACAACAGTCTTCAGTCACCGAGGGGGGTGTTGCACCTTTTCACAATATAGAAATCAGTATGTGTTGTGTATAAAAACATGTCTTTAGCATAACCTATATAACCATTTAAAACTACAAGCAGACAATATATCTGCTGATAAACCGGAAGTCAGAATATTGATAATAAGTCAACGCACGGGCAGAGTTTGCTATTATAAATTACTTATGCCCTGGCGGTGACGTCATCAACAGGGCAATAGTCTTTTTGTAGCAAAATTTTTTCCCCTGCCTTGAATATCGGGGAAAATAGTAAGAATATTTTATGTCATTTGAACCACTGTCTTTTTTTTACTTTTAAAGAATATAATTTTTATGTGATATTATAATAGATTTCCATGTTAGTTTATGTACCACACGCTTATCTTGTTGTCTTCCCTTTACAGATAAGCTGGCCACTTAAAATTGGTCTGATTGAATTGCATCAGCAATGGATTTCCTCGTACACCACAGGCAGGCGACAGTGAAGGGCCTGTATGACTTCAGCCAACACTTTGCTATATGAATCAACCTATCCACAATACTTTTTGCCAATTTCATTTTCAGCCATCATAGATCGGCTTTTATGCAAGGGTACTGACTTAGTTCCTTCAGACGATTTCAGCCCAACGGGTTTGCTTGTTTTTTTTAGGGAAAAAGTCTTCCCATGCAACTCTTTCGTGGATTATAACAAAAGGTGTTCGCTCTAATTCAATGTGCGCCATCACAAAAGTATCCTACAAAACCAGGAAACAAGTCACTTTTGACATCTTGGAATTAGATATTTGTAATAACTGAAAACCTACTGAAATTTGGCTCCAAAATTTATATCATTTTGTCGCCCACTTCACCATACTGTCTTATCTGACATTTTTACTTTTTGAGATATTTTGCTATGTGAATTATACCTGTTATGGTCTATACATGACACAAAGTACAAATCTGAAAGTGACCTAAGTAGTGGAGATTATTAATAAGGGGGGGGGAAATTTAACAAAAAGCTCCAAATCTGCATATCACAACAAATTCACATACCGTCGTATATTTCATGTACACGTAAGTTTCAATAGGGTATAGTTAAAAGGACACTTCGTGATTTGAAAAATATTTGAAATTGCAGGGAATCAGCTTCAAAGTGAAGGATAAGGTCTGTTAGAATTCTCAAAGTTACCTTTTCCAGCTGTAGAATTGACAGAAAAGGAAGAAAAATGGCAGTGTTCCAAGATACGATTCGCCATTCCCACTACGATGTTGTAGTAAGTGTCCGAACGGACCGATGACTAAAATCTATGATTCTGTCCTTATTAGGTTGCTTTGGTTCTTATCATTTGCAGGGTATTTAGGCTACCTTGTACTTGTTACATACTGTAAAATATCTGATTTTGATGATTTTTCGATTTGCTGATTACGCAAATACTGATAGTGTCTTTAACGGCTGTTGCGTTAAACACAAGCCGTTATGTTGTCACATACGATCTATGTGCCTCGTATCTGCCTCGTGCGCGAACATGACATGTTCCATAGTTGTCTATATGAACGCCTTTAAATAAACGGTGAAATAGCGTCGTATGTGAAAATACGACTTTTTTGCGTTTCACAAAACAGGACTTATGACTTGCTTTTTCTAGCCTTTATCTCGGGAATACAATTGCACGTTCAAACTCAGAAAGGTTAACTTAAACTTCAGAATGATTTTTCTTGTTAATGCAAAATTAAAAAGTAAATTGTAATGTTTACTGCCCTAGTACAAACCACGAATCTCCTGGTAAATTTCAAGGCGATTTTTTTCTCCAAAACGGGCATTTCGCAGATAAGACAGTATGTGATGTGGCGACGTTTGTAACATGTATATTTTCAAATATGAGAAAATTTTAGATGATGCCTGTTCTGATTTCGGGGGCATGCACACCATACCCCGCACACCCACACATTTTTGTATGGTATATATTTGAGGACCCGTAAAAGAATGCATATTGTTTTAAAGAGGAATAAACTGCTATGGAAGATATGAAAGCAAAAAAAATAATCACACGTGTTTGATATTATCTAAAAAATGTTGAGTACTAATTTTCACTGAACGGTGACAAATCTGAAACAGCCACATTAATCCACAAGGTCAAAAATCATGTGATGCAAAGGTCATATTGGGTCCTACTTAAAAGATATGGCATTTATTTGAATTGTTGCACGCAATGCCTTCCGAGACACCACCATCAAACAGATTTGGGGCCAGTTAATGCGATTATGGTCTTTCAAAAATCACTCTGACTAGGCCCATTTAGGGCCATAATTGATAGAGGGGGCATTATCCCATTGTAACAACATTTTATCCGATGGTGCTTAAACTTGAGCTTCTGAGCTAAAAATACCCATAAACAAAATATCATTGATTGAAGCGGTCAGGAGGGATTTTACCATGAAAGACCTAGTCGTACAATGGCCTAATAACGTTGGCAAACCTTATTTTACAGGGAAGTGCTCTTGTTTAAATAAAAGTATCACTGGTTTTAAAGTAGGGACAATACCTATGTTCGAGTCAGAATGTAAACACTGAATTAGATGGGTAAATTACTTATGTTATGTAATTAAATACTACAGGAGTCGGTTATGATTATTTGTTACTTTCTAGTGACATGGAATGAAGATACATATTAAGCAGTAGGGTCTTACAGTACACCAGAACAATTTAGGGAATTTTCTTCTATAATCAATTGGAAAGTTGTGAGCGAGTTGGTACATACAACCCTGAAGCCAAAAGGACCTGGATCGTACGGAGGAATCCCCCTCAAAAAAAAAAACAAGCATGCAAATCAAGAGCTCATGCTATACCACACAGGAATAAAAATAAGTTATACGTGGATTACCATAATACTTCCCAGGCTTTTCAAACTAAATACTACACAAACTACTAATTAAAGAGGGATTGTATACTGAATTTATTCTCTTTTTAAAATAAGAGTCGTAATGTATCTGGGAGTAGTAAAATAAAAGTTACACTACATCAGCATTTAGCGGGGGTGAGATGGAATATTGCAATTACTTTGCTTGTCAGTGACGAACGTTATCGCTCCACTTTGTACAGCCTTGCAATGTGTGATGGAATGCTTTGTCCCCTATAAGACAAATGGATCACAGCATGTGCTGAGCACATTTGCATGTTATCATGACCAAGAGTTCTAACTGCTATGATTGTATTGAAAGAAAGTAAATTTCCCTTTTTTTTGATGTGCGAGTAATTTTTTATCTTAGTTTCTTAAATGGGACACAATGCATGAAAAAAAATATTCAGACATAATGAAATGGGACCCTTTATTGCAATCACTTCTACAAATTGAAAACAATTTGAGGTGTTGTAAAAAAAAAAAAAGGAAAGAAGTAACTAATATTGTAAGCTTCACTCCTCAAGTCAGGAACTGACATTAACTGTCAGCATTGATCAACTTGAAAAAGCATGCAGTACATCAGCTCACAGACCATTGCTATGTAAATGTGCTGATCCCGGCTAACACCTTTAACTGGGGCAGATCATATCTTAAAACCAGCATGAGTACATATGTATGAATCCGTATGAAGTATTTTGAGTGTTTTTTCCCCCACCATCAAACCTGCTAAATACGCTGTAAATGACTGTGAAAGTGTCGGTTGTTACACCCGTATCATATCCATTTAATGTTGGAATGTATTGAAGGAATTATTCTGAATCCGACCTGTCACTTTAGTGCAAGAAGATTGTAAACATAATGTGAAGGGGGAAACATAACAATAGGTGCGTCAGTGAAAAAAACAGGGCAGTGAGAAAACTAAGAATAATGAAAAGAATTTCAATCACCATGACAACCATGTATAAAACAATACAAGGAAAGACGAGATCTCAAAGTTTTTGATCAACAGCCAATCCCTTCTGGAGTCATCAAAAAAAACGGCAGCCGACCCAAGTGCTATGTGGAGATGGTAGAAGGCAAACATGCCATTGATGATGCAGGGCTGTCTATCAGACTCCGGAACAAAAACCATAGGTACAGCTGTGTGAAGCGGTTGAGTTGTATTCAGCCGGACAGAATTTCACTGCTAAATTAAGAAAATATTCAGAGGTGAGCTGGACAGCTTCCCATCGCTGCCTACATTCTTTGCATCCCAGTGTGATGTCTCCGTGCTATGATATGGGATCAAAGCTGTGTGCCGCTTTTTAAAAAAGGGTCATTTTTAGAGGGTGAGTCTTCAGGCACCTCTCGTGATGGTATAATGAAGGAGGTTGGTGGCTTGGATCCAGTGTAGTGCAAGTCAACGCCATGGAGTGAAATTCCCTTCAAGTCACGATGTGGGATTCTGTAGGGGTCTGGTCTAAATTATGATGGAGGCAGACACGTATGCAAAAGAAATGTTCAGAGTGCATCCCTATCAGGTGTGTATGGCAATCATGTTTGAGTCAGGGTGTAGTGATATGCAGGGGCAAACACCCAAAGTGGGTGGTTACAGTGCAGAGGTTGGTACGTAGCACAAGCTTCCCAGGCAATCCAAGGGAGGCAGCAGATGAGTATCCGGTGCTGTAAACTTGTCGCGAAGACCTGCCAGTCTGTAATGTGCGACGTCTGTTGTTGACTTGAGTTCAGTTATGTTTTGCCCCTTTAGTTAGTATAAAAAGCGCTGCGGATACTGTTTCTGTCGTTGAGCTTTTGGCACCAGTTTCTCAGGTATGTGACAAGATGCCCTGACCTGGTGAGGACCCGTCAATAGTTGTCCACTGCGCCAGTAGTCAAAATGAGGAATAACACAAAATAATATCAACAGCGACACCATTTTGACACTAATGTTGGATTATTTTCAACTAACTCATCCTGTGCAAATTTGATTGAAATTCCAATGTGGGACAAAATATGTGGATTTTTAATTAATCAGTTTACAGTCTTTCTATGGGGAATAGGCATATAGGAGGGCGCTATAACATACAAATCATGACCTGTGTTTAGCCTATATGGAAGATTCTGAAATGGCATTTTGATTTTTTTCAGAGGGCTCTGCAACCTGTCCCTACTCATATTCAGTTGTCAAAATGTGGTTGCCGAATGTTGCTGACAGTGATTGTTACGATTTTGTCTATGGTGCTCTGTTTGATATGCATGATCCCGGCACTTCCAATACTTCCCCATCAAGTACCGGATGGAAACAAAACTTGCAGTTTGTGTTTTAGAAGCAATAATGCCTATTGCAAAGCCCATTTCATACTGTTGTAATATTTATGGTTAACCATTAAAACGGTGTTTTTTTGTTTATATTTGGGAATGGCGCAAATGTCAGGACAATGAGACGAAAATACGACTTTCATCTGATATCAAACTTCGTCTCTTCTGTAAATAGGGTGTTAGGTGTTAAATTTGATCTAGAAAATTAAGAGAGAGACAAAATTTTGCAGGGGTCCAAAACAGATGTGAAGGCTGGATAGGTCCACATTTAATTCTGAGAGACTTCAGAGCCTGGAAAATTCAACTTTTGCTTGAAAAAAATGTCTATAAACCAGAATTGGCTTGTTTAGATTTTGCATTTTTGCATGACGTCATGTTTGACGTCACTGCGACGTCATACAAGTATGTTTGTATTTTCGGTATCAATGGACTTGTGAGGGTCATAGTAGTATCCATTGGTACCACACAATGATGTTCATCAATCCCTTTCCCAGATAGGATATGGTGAGGGGGGGATTTCCCCATTCCAAGCCCCAACCCCCCCCCCACCAACCCCCGGCGTGATGGGGGGTCAAAAAAAGCCCGGCTCTTTTAGGGTTAAAGGTTCCCAGGAAATGCATCATAGAATTGATTGTGGTTTGTGTCAAGTAACAAGGAGGGACCAGAAGCATTCACATATTTGGGTGGTGATAGACATCATTAGTGAAACTATGAATTTCAAGAGTATAGAAAATCCAGGTGGCGGGTGACAGGTGTGAATTATTCATGAACTTGACTGAATGAAAAATCAATAGTTTCACTAATGAGGCGGTACTGTAGTGTATTCTTTTTTCTGGCCCTGTTATTGGAATGGACTGTCCCGTAAAGATTTGAAGTAGGTATCATCTCAGTGCCTGGGACCTTAAAAATGAGATCTAATTTGTACATGTAGATGTGATAATGCCTCCACAACCGCCATGATATAAGCCCCAACAAAGATTGTGAAAAGAGCAAGGGGCAGTGACTCTGGAAGAATGGTTGCCTTGAGGACTACAAGCATTTTGTCACTCTCTTCAAGGTACCCCCCAGTTGGGGACAAAGATGGCATGAATTGTTCTTGGAAACAGACAAAATTAAAGCGTCTTCTGGTCCAACTTATATCTGTCAGTTTCTGGCATTGGCATCCTCACTAACCCCACAGGAACAAGAGCGGTAGTGGTAAGCGGTGGTTGCCTTTGACGGAGATGACCCGTGACAAAGCCTTATTGTCAGTGGCGTACGGCATACCCGCTCTGAGCGGGGCCAAATTTCCCAGTGATGGGAAATTTTCACTCTCAGGGGGGTCAAAAGGCAAGTTTTCAGGTCAGAGGGCTAAAAAATACCGGCTGATTAGCATGCAATTTGGCAAAATATTTTCCCACAAAGTGTAGGGCGGGGAACATGCCCCCATGCCCCCGCAGGTACGCCACTGATTCTGTCCTCCAAGCCAGCCACTTCAGAGCAGTAGACAATTCTGACAACACGAGAATCGAACACGTGTTATGGCTCCATGCATCTGTAAGTATGTAAGAGAGTCATTGTTTACAGTCTTGCGTGATGTCATCAATATTGGTATTGTCCATGTGTTAGTATTTTGCAAGGAAAAAACTTGTTTATGGTCACCTATGTTGCAAAGGTTGAGAGGAGTTATGTTGTGAGGTATCGGCACTAGTTTCAATGACTTCCAAGATGATCTTTCAGTTTGGAGAGATGAATCAACATCTCTGCCCTATATTGAGAACCGATGCTCCTTTATATGCTCGGAGTGATGTGTTTCTGGATTTACAAAGTACACAAAGAGAAAGTTTCTGGTGTTTTGCAAGCGATTGTGGTTTTATTTCAGGTACACATTTTCCAGGAACCTTGCACATTTTTTCATCCTATACACTTGACCAATGCCTGCTTTCATTTTATCGGCTTGTTGGGTGTGTATACTTCAGAGGTCATTTGGAGTGCTTTTTCTGACTCATCTCCAACGGATCTTTTTGCCTCTATTGTTGACCCACTTGTGAGAGAGATGACGCATCTGGGGTTAAGTATTCCATCAAGGTTCACGAGCACAATAAGCAGACCATTTTCAATAATTTCAAGTAGTGAGTGATGCCTACTATTGAGGGCCTTACGATTTCATTGGTTACGAGCTTGCTGGGGCTTGCACAAGTGTGGGCACAAGCCACCAATAAGGAAATGGTAATGCCACCCGTAGGTCATCTTGCTGGGTCTGTAAATGACGGCATTTTCTGTGTGGTTTGGACACACCTGAAACATTGCAAATGTCAAGGAAACAAGTTCGTCTTTTAAGAATCAGTCACCTGTTGTACTGTAAAGGTACAGCGGTAAAACGCGAAGTGGGATGCAAAAAAAGAGACGTTGTGCAACAAGGGGACTAGCCATTTCTAACATGACACATGTGACAACATGGAACTGCCAAATGTTGTCCCAGATGAGATTGGAGATGAAGTCCATGTTGAACAGAGAAGAGTACATTGAATGGTCTGTGGTCTTGCAACTGAGATTATAGTGATTAGATGACGTATGGCTCGGTTGAAGGAGAGTGGATGGGATTTCAATGATGATTAGGGAGTGATTGATGGATTCTGATATGACTGTTTTGAAAGACTTGAATCAGGATCAGAATGATATTTGTGAACAAGATTAATTTATTTTAATTTACCACTAAAATCTGATGTATCCGGTTTCATTTTTAGTTCACATTGTAAACTGGTTTATTCCATGTTTCATCAACTAATTTGTGCCCTTGTGGTTTCTCTTTCCAGGTTAATAAAATCACTTTATTCACTTTAATTTTGTCCTTATCGCACCCCTAAACTAGTCTTAAAATATATTTTAAATATATAAAATTCTAATAACTTCCATCTATCATCCTAACATTGCCAATCCAAATTGAGAAATCAAAAAAGGCTGGGGCATGGCCAGTGCACGAGTACCCCTGGGGAAATTGCTGTGTGCTGTGGAGAATCGAGAGGAAAATGAGGTTCATTGCTAAATCTAGTCTTTTGCAACCCTTTTTTGTACTGCTCAAAGGCTGACTTTCGATTTCCGAGATTTAATTTTTTGTGTATTAAAGGGCAACGAGGAGATTTCACATATATGGTGTCCTAAAAAATCAAAAGTAATAAAAAAAATATTTTTGCCCTGATGTAAACTTTTCCATCAAGAATAAATTGTGAAATTTGTTATAGGAGCAAGAGCAGTGTTTTACATTTGAAATGAGAGCAAATCAAAGCAGCTTTTTTTCTCTCTTTTTAAGACATGTTCTTTCTTTCCCAATACAAGGTAAGAAAGTTATTGGGTGTCTTATCCATTATGAAAATATCGAGGTGGACACTCAAGGAAACCGTAACTCACTTTTTGGTGATTTTGGGGAGTTTTTGGTACCACATATCATGAGCCCTTAACTCAAGTCTACTTCCTCTTGCGATAAAGCAAAATACACTTCACCAATCTCATGGTGCACACTTTATTTACCTAACAGAAAAGCTTAACGTCTGAGTTTACGACTTCTGATGGTAACTGTATTGGGCCAAACAATGAGTTTAACACGGCTTCAATCGCTGCCGCAATAGAGGTTGTGCCTGTGCCGTCATCAACCGTAATGCTGAGCTTTGTTCAACAGGATCAAATCAGAAAACCGGCTGTTATTGCACCACGTTATTGGTATACAAAAACAAGATTATTACCCCAAGGTTGCAAGCAACATTGAATTGAATGGACTGCATTAAGGTACAGGACACTGTCGATTCTTTTGTTCCTAGGCCCAATCGATTTTAAAAAAGCACAAACCCTCTTATTGCCAGAATTGCAACAGCTTTTAGCTCCCTATCTCACTTATATTGATGATTTCTTTCTAAAACATTCCAAAGGGATGACATGCGTAAAACACATGACACTTGTTTGTGTGCTTTGAAACTAATACCTAAAGATTTTATGAAGCATAATCTGTCGCTGTTACAAGGGAGTGCACGTGTTACAATTCACTTGTTACAACTGTATTTTCTTGGCGGACATCAGTTAATTTTATCTCCTATACACGCAGAGTAAATTTAGTAGTTGAAGATACTATACTACAAGTTATTGGGTATACATCTGTGAAGATTTTTTTCCATAACAGATCCATTCATATCGAATCAAACTCAGTGTGAGCATTCTATGATTTGGCTTTCTGGATAAGTTTATACTAGAGGCATCATGTATACAACTGTTACCAACTTAAATGTAGCCAAGTTATTATTTAAAATACTGTATAAAAAAAATAAAAAAAATAAAAAAAATAAAAAAAGTGATGAAATTTTAAAGTATAGTTGTGCAAATGAGGGATATTTAGCTATGATCTGCTTAACATGATATATAACCTTTGTTATATTATTCATTCTGTTTAATTGATAAGTGTTATACTTTTTTTTTTTTTTTTTTTGTTCCTATATTTGTAATGTTAATTGTATTGCTTAACATTTATTATTTGCTTACATTTATTTATTTGCTTGCTTACTGCTTACTTACTACTTTATTAGTTACTGTATTTGGCTTTTTGTTTCTCATGATTTCAATAGGGTTTTATTTTTTTAAGTGCAAATTAGGGTGTTTTTTTAGCCTGCCTGCTAGATGCGTGGTAAAAAGAAGCATACATTGAAAAAAATGTCCTTACCAGTGTAATTGTGGATTAGTTCTTAATATAATTGGCTGTAGGACTAACCAGTGAATATCAACAGGCAACTTACTGCACAAACTGAATTGAACTGTGAGATAGATTGCATTTCTGTTTGTTGTTGTAGATGAGAATGGAAACTAAGTGCCATATGATTGGTCTCAGATGTAGCTCATGCCTCTTTGATGAATGAATTTATTTTTTCAGTGCTTGCTTCATGAAACAAGCCAACAAGTACTAAAGTATTGGTATAGTACATGTACATGTAGATAAGAGACTGCTTTGAAAAGAGGTACATATTGTGTGTTAAGTATCACTAAACTTTCAATTCTTGCGGAATATGAATGATTTAACCTACATGAATATGTACTTCATGTTTGCAGTCACTTTGCGTTATGGAAAATTTACTTTTTCACTATAAACATTCATCTTGAATATGATCTCAAGCTAAAATTTATTAATTATAAGTTGCAAATGAAATTAAAACGCACTTATTTGAGTCTACATCTGATTGAATAATGTGTCAATCAGAGGTTATGATTGAAGATGTAACTCATCAGATTACCGTTTTCAGTTACCGTCAGAAGGACGTAACTCAGGGCACTTAAGAAAATATGAAAACGAATTTCTTATAATTTTGGCTGTTCATCATTAAAAATGTTCTTTGTTTGCTAAAGTTTATATTTTGCCTTAGCAGTCCATATATCTTATGAATGTTTCTTTTTGAGTAATTAATCATTTGGGCTTATAGAAAATATTAAACATCACATTTCTCAAACGAGTATTTTTGAGTTAAGTCTTTCTGATTGTCAACCCTCGATATTTGGGTGCCTCAACATCTCTTCTTGCACCTTTAATTCAAACAAACTAAAGATTGTCATATAAAATGTGTCACTTCAAAAGGTGAAATGAATTGCAAAGGGGACTATAGAACATGCCGCTGCTTCCATGTGTGTGTGTGTTTGTGGCGTCCGTGTCCCACGCAATAACTCTGGATCTAAGCAAGTGTGGGTGTCCATCTTCGGCGGACATAGATCGTCATGTGAATACAACAAGTTCTTCTGCAGTTTTGCCATTTTGCAGGAGAAGCATTTTTGTGTTCAAATTTTGTCTTTTGGTTTTTCCCTTGTTTTTTATCATGCTTCTCTTCCATAAAAAAAAATAATTATTTTGATATACAAGTGGTGTAAAGTTTAAATGAGTTGCTGGCTAATTGTACTTTTCAAATCAAAAAGAAAACACCAATTTCGGGCCAATGTCAGTTACGACTTGTTGCACTCCCATACGAGATGCTCTCAAATAGCGTTGGCTGGATGTAAAGTGGGTCATGTTACATAGGTCAACGGTCAAATAAAGTCACAAATAAGTTCAAATTTGGTCAAAAATAGGGGTATATTGTTAAGCCTTGTAAGCACGATATCTTTTGATCTTCGGCACCATAGATGTCGCCCAAGAAGGCGTGATGATTTCGGAGGTGGGGCATGGGTCAAAGGTCAAATATGGTCAAAAATAGGGTCCAATGTGGTCAAAAATATCGATATAAGCCTTGTAAACCGATATCTGTTGATGCTAAGCAAATATTGGGGCCATACTTTGCACCATGGATGTCACCCAAGGAGTCGGTGGATGAGTTTGACAGTGGGGTATGTGGCATGGGTTCAAGGTCAAATTGAGGTCCAAATGGGATTAAATTGCTATCACCCTGGGCCAATTGTGGAAGGATGAAACTTGGTGGGTTGTGGTTCTTTACATTCAGTGCCAAAAAAATTTGGAAGGTCATGCGGGGTCATTCAAGGTCAAAAATGGGTAAAATTGCTATAACCCTTGTCAATTGTGGTAGGATGATGAAAACTGGGTCGGGTGTAGTCAGCATCATGACCCAAAATTTCAAGGTATGTGGTATCCATCCTAGGTCAATCACTAAGTAGTGGTGGATGGATCAAACTAATCTGGGTGTGGTCAGCATTCAGGGCCAAGAAATTGAAAGGTCATTTCAAGGTCATGCGGGGGCATCACAAGTCAAATCACTAAGTATGCTGTAGGATGATGAAACTTTGTTGATTGTGGTCAACATTCAGTGCCAAAAAATTTGTGATGGTATGTCAGGTCATCCAAGATCATACCATACACATGGTATGATGGTCAGAAAATTGAGGGTGAGTAAGCATTCTTGCCAAAAAAAAAAAACAAAATGTTTGAAGAGTTCATTTCAAGGGTCGTGGGGTTATTCAGGTAAACTCACTCTATTATGTTGGTGAGGTCATGTGACCCCTTAATTTCCGATCGCTCTAGCGGGGGAAATGAAATGGACTATGACGCTCAAATTTCAGGATTTTCATATCTCACATTCAATGTTCCACCACCACACTTAAAGCAAAAAAAATCCATAAGTGGCTGCTGTGTACATCTCGAAATTTCTAATGGCCCGACACAAAGATTTCTTATATTCTTAAAAAATTTGTCATTATGGTTTGTGGCCCAAACGAGCCATTGCGAAAAAGTAAATTTCATACTCCTTAAATCTTTGAGCACCAAGATAAAGGCCTCTTAAAATCACTCAGACCCCACTCTTCATGTATCCAGAGTTGGGAAAAAGGTGTGCGTGTTGGGTTGAACTTGCAAAAACTCGTTAATTTAATAGGGAAACAGTTTTTAAAGCTATAAAGATAGGAATATGGCCTCAAAATCAGAGCCTCTCTTGTTTTTTCCAAGTTATTGCCAAGTATATAGGCCCCCTAAGTAGGCATTTTATTCCATGCATGTGATTTTGGCGGATCATATGAAATTGATATCAATGGATAGATGCGAGTCTCCTCTTTCCAATGATTCAAAATATTCCCCACATTCCCAGGACCTTCTGCTATGATTGTCTAATGCATTGACACCCTCACAAATTCAAGGCGGGTATTGCTAAATTCATCCAGGAAGAAATGCAGTTAGGCCTTGAAAACATCAACGAAGCAGCTGAAAAAACTTCTGGCCCCTAGCAAAGGAGTGACTCATTGAGGTTACAATTGCTGCCTTATTTCCCACTTATTTTCCACAGGTCCCAAAGATCTGGAGGGAAAGCACCAGGTTATGGCAACTCCTAAAGACCTGGTAAGATCCATCTAATCGCAAGAGCTATAGGACCAAATATCACTCTTGCCAATCTACAATATCTTCGTGAGCATATCCTGCCTAACTGGGAATCGCACTGTGATAGAACACTATACCAGAATAGCCGGTTTCCGGTCTGGCAAATCAACAACAAGCCAAGTATTCAAACCCATCGAGGATGTTTTTTGAGAAGGCTTTGGTAGCCGGGGTCGTGTGTTCGTCGATCTTGGCAGCGTATGACACTGTTAATCATGCTTACTCATAATTTGGACCGCCAGGACATCCGCCTGAATTGCGCTCATCAAAGGATTGCTTGCAAAACAGGTGTTTTTTGTTCAACTAGGAGGAAGAAGAGAATATGCGTAGGTCAGGAATGGACGGACCAAGGGGAGAGTGTGTGCGCACCTCTCCTGTTCAAAACATATATAACACCAAACGACCAACATAGGAGGTGAAGGAACTCTGTTGTACTTTTAGTAGGGTTATAAATCAGAATCCCTTCTACGAATTCCTTTGGAAGAAGGTTGAAGACTGTTTTTTCAATAGTTTGAAGGGTTGCTGAATCAGAATTTTTGGGTCCAACTTCGGGGAATTGTGGGGAACTTGTAAAATAAGGGGCGGGGTAAAATTTGTACTGGGGTAAATTTGAAGTCAAGGTTAAATGCGCTTAAAAAATTTTGCACCCATGTAGTTGTCTCATTATAAGGATTAAAAAAGTATAGATTTGTCCAGGTTCCAACCTTTAGTTAAACAGTACAGACCTATAAGGTTCAAGGTCATACTGGGGGTATAAACGCTGCCCAGTGCTTCCGATTTCGTGAAATGGTGTCAAAGTGTGCGTCTTGCCGCGTATATTCACATGTTTGGCATTTGGTTCGTAATTCCTGGGCAAAAACCGTAACATGGATCTACAGGGGTCTATAGGGGTCACCAAAAGTTGACATCAAATGATAAGAAATGTCACCCAAAGAATTGAAATTAATTTCTGCTTCAGTATGACCAGGGCAATAATTTGACACCAGTTTCAACAAAATTGAGCAATGGATTGTTGGCCACAGAGTGACCTTGAACATTATCAGAGCTGTAGCCGAGTAACTAAAGGTCAGGAAACTATACAAACTATACTTTTTAATCCATATAATATGAGCCTCACGTTGGTGTACAATTAAACACAATTTGACCTGATTTCATATTTTACCCCGTACAAATTTTACCCCATTATTTACAAAGTTTCCCGCATTTCCCAGAGGGTTGGACCAAAAATTCTGATCAGCATATTCAAAAACAATTATAAAAACATCTTCTAGCCTTCTTCCCCAAACTTCTAGAATGGGAGTCTGATTTATTACCCTACATAATGTAGGACAATCTGGAATTAGCGCACAAGATGCAGCCTTCACAGTTTCGAAGAGAGAGGCTGCAAAGGTTTGGATGAAATCACTCCTTATTATGAGGAAAACCACTTACGTGCAAATCCATCCAGGGAAAGGTGTGCGCTTTCCATCTAAGCAACTTAAATCAGCAAGTAACATGGTCTGGAACACATTCCCCGGAGCACTGTGATAATCCGGTTTCTACATAGGCGTTACCTGGATGCACGCTCTCTTGTAAGACCCTAATCAAGAAGTCGAAGAGTAAAGTAAGTATGTTCACGCAATAACATCTCGAACAAACCTCAAGGGCACAAGATGGGGTGCTCGCCAGTGCCAACAGACTCTAGGATCGACGGCACTTGGCCTGTGCTACTCATGTACAGAGTATGCCAGCCACTGTATGGGAAAGATCAACCTATGCCAAGAAGCTTGATCCATCGTTAAAAGCCTCCTGCCGGCTTAGCACGGATAAAAGCTTGTCTTCGCCCAACTCCAACGGGGGGGGACTTATACAATCTAGCAGGCCCAATTGCTCACTAAGTGTGTATCGAAGAATGCAATGAGCGTAGCTGTAATGTAAAGTATCAATGTAAAGACCCTATGTCCAGACAGAGACCTGCCTTAAATCCAGAGAAAGTCCAACCCTTGAATCAGTCTCTAAGGAGTTTAAGAGAAGCGCCTGATGGAAAGAAATAATACTTTGTTTAATCAGTAAAGTAACATCATTTGGGTTTTGAACCTGGTGAGCGTCTCTTCCACCTGGACCTCCTGACTCCTCATGGGCTGAATGCCGCGATATCTCAACACAATGCGAACCATAATCGCCCGATCTAAGGTTTTCCTACAGAAGTTGGTGCTACCTGGAAGCAGATCAAGATACTACCTGTGGTTGTGGAACAGCACCGCAGGCCATGGCACATCTCTTGGTCTGCCCACTGTTGGAGTAACAACGCCAGGACAAGACCTTTGCACAAGAACTTTTCAGTGAAAGCAAGTCAGACATTGACCATTTCTGGTAGATCATATTTGAGAACCACTGTGTTGGACATGATAAGAAGAAAAATTTAGTGGGCCGTTATTAAAATCATTAATAGGGACATTCCTGTGTGTATCTGATCGTTATTGTCATTGTAATTTGCTGGAGATTGCAAATTCTTGAACCGATCAATCAAAAAAAAAATTTTTCAAACAAAAATAGAATAAATTTTGTTTATTTAGGAATACAAAACTTGTTTTATGTTGCATAAAGATCTCATTCTCCCTAACCGGCAAGTTCCATAAACGTTAATATGGCAACGTGTGTATTTACTTTGATCAGATGTTTGACAATATGAAAGATGTAATTAAAAGGCTTTTATGCAGGGTCATTTAATTTGATAATTACGATGTTGCAGGTGAGCTTTATTAATTGTAGTTAGCAATGTTATCACCGTCTATTACCACATTTACACTACCATTTAAAGCTTTTAAAAAGTATTTATTTATTTGTCATCATATTTCGGTATCAAGCATATTTGCAAATAGAAATGAGATTAAATTATGCTGATTCTGTGTTTTCACTTGGGGTCTTTTTTCACATCATTGTAATCACCAACATTGCCTCTCGCTGATGAATGCAATAACAGTGGTTTATACCAGCTTTGATCAGGACATGTATAAATTTTAATTGTTCTTCGACATTCCTTATTGCCAACTAGATATACACCCAAAATACTCTTGTTTTACGCGCTCTGCACATTTCTGTATGTTAACTGACTTTGATAGTGATTTTTGACTGGACCAAGGTATCAGCTCCCAAGATGACTTTACAAAGAAGTGAAACACCGAAGGAAACGACTTGTAGAAACTGATTCAGGGTGTTTTGATGGCGCAGAGACTTGCGGGATTTGTGGGTCTGATTTCAAAACCAAAGTACTGAAATGTCTCCATAGCTTTTGCCTGAGGTGCCTCCTCGACGAAAAGCGTAGGGTCCGCTTCTGAAAATTTAATTATTGGCCCTACGTGTGAAGAGTCGTCACTTCTTCCAAGAAATGGGACGCAAGGTTTGAAAACCAACTATAGCTGATTGAGAATCTGTGAACGGAAATCGATCATGGAAAGTCTGAGTGATGAAAAATATCGAGTACATGCACGTAATGCGATAATGTGATGTTACCGACACCGCCATCGTGGTGCAAAGAATGTCGAGAATACATGTAAGTAGCAGTGAAGACAGAATCAAAAAGGTACAGAAAAGCCAAAATGTCACGAAGTGAATTTCATTGACACACTTCGATTGAAGAGGTTCAAAATGTAGGCCGTCCAAAGGAAAGGAACGGATGTGAGTACAAAACATAGAGATGAAAAGCTGCGGTTTTACTGCGAAACATGCGAAGTCCCGTTTTGTGTGGATTGTGGAGTCATTGAACATCCACGAGATGGAACCATGTGCAAGATTATTTGGAAGATTGCCGTAAGAAACGAAAGCAGTGAATTTACAAAAGGAGAGCAGACGAGTGCAGAATCGTCATACACGAAGTCCAAAATACAATCGTCCACACATGAAGAGTAAAGGAATGCTCTCCAGGGAGCCGTTGTAAAGCAGGTTTGACTGATATGACTAAAGCTGCTAGACGCGCAGAATCTAAGTTTCCAACAACCAGCACAAGAATGCTAATTTATTGGCCGACTACTTGACTATTTTCATGAAAACCGTTTATAAAACAGATATGATAATCATAGGCAGCAACTCTTGAACATTCGTTCCCGTATAAATAGCCACTTGTATGACAAATATGTTGGCGGCGTGCGGAACGCATACGACCGTAGCAATATGTACCAGGACGGTCCATATGTCTCCGAACTTCGAAATTTCAAACCTGTAGCGGAACGTCTCAATAGTGTGAACCTTCAAAGTAAGCGCATTTGTTTTTTCTATCCTAGAAAAGGTTCCTGCCCCCTGTTACGTTAATTTGGGATTTGGGAAATGAAATGCGAGTTTGGAAAAGACGGCGAGGGAAGCTGAAGAGCGCTCGCGGTGTCACATTTCACCCACAAAATAGGTGGTTGTCACAGATTACGGTGGGCAGCCGTCCCAGTCTTCGATGGAGAAGGTGAATACAAAAGCACTTTCTCCTGGCCAATTCAATTACCCATGGGATGCGACTGTCACAATAGATGTAGCTTTACGTGACAGACCTTTCTCCTCTGGTTACTAAACTCAACTCCCGAATTGAGTACTTGAACAGTTTTTTTTTTTTTTTTGAGGCAGGACCTTCCTGTATCGTCTAGGGTAAGCTCCGACCTAGACTGGTGCTGGGTACCGTGCTCATTTAACCAGACTATACGGCCTGTTGTGTTAACGACGCACAGGTTATGAGTCAACACAATTAAATCTGTGATGCAGCCGCGATACATAGCCGTCACGGCAGAAAACAAATTTTTGTAACTTCCACAGAGTCAGAAATCGGTCCAGGTTGTAAATAAACGGGCCAACTGATACAAATCCTCGGCCCGCCTGAGGGTATTCATCATGATGTGTGGACTCCGTCCTGGTTTATTGTAGCCCAGACGACGATAGCCTTGTACTACCAGGCAAAGGTGGCAATGGGTATCTACAAGGTTTCAACTTTCCGGTGATTCAGACTGCCTTACTAAGACTTTGACACCCCGTTGGTGGACTTGCTATGTCGGAGAACGGTGAGAGCTAGCTGTTGTTGACTGGAACGGCTCTTTGGTCCAAAAATTTGCCCGCCCGACACTGAGTTGATCGTTTAGTAATTAATCGTGAAGCGTTGCCACAGAATGCGGTTAAAGGGATGACGAGGTTGTCCCACCTCGAATAATTGTACGTGTCCGACCGGTTCTATTATTGGGTGGCAGAACTTGCTATATGCTGTGAGTCCATTTTTTTAATGAACTGAAGACTAACATAATGGTTTTCAACTGAACATTTATTGAAAGGAGGATGATTTCTGATGCTATTTGTTATTAAAAGCCATAAAATTTGTTTATTGTAACTGACTAGATGGTGCTACCACTTTGGTGTCCGACTCAGTTAAGCCCGAACGTAACATTCGAAGAAAACGCCTTTTAACTTTGAATCAGACATTCGTAGCTGTGTATTTTAGTAGATTTCAGTCGCAAGTCCACTTGTATTGATACCAGGATCGCGGGGGGGGTGGCGTGACAGAGAACTGATGTACCAATTTCCCCAATGATTATTAGCTAGTCGAAGGATTCAGTTTTGGTCCGACTCACCTCCGTATGATTCTTCTTATTGTATCCCTCATTGGGCGTAGACTTCCACAAATAGTATTATAAAATCGATTAGCTGCATGCTCTTTGACTGTATATATAGTACATGTTTGTCCTTTTGTAAAATCAGGCTTTTGCGTTCGTCAAACTTCTCCCCAGTTATGTTGTTTAATACTCTTCTGGTTTAAACACCACTGTAACTGTTCTCTACACCACAATATAAACTTGAACCAAACCTACAAATAGATCTAATGTAATACACACAAAATCTTGTATGCAAATAAATGTACACAATGTTAACAATAATGTAGGCCTTAATATGTGGAAATTCTGAACAATAAGGATAAAACCAATTATTCTCAATTCAATTCCGATGACGAGCCCCGCCCACACTTTCGTACGACGTCCTCCTGAACGCCAAGGTCAGAAAACCCTTTAACTCCAATGAGGCCTTGTGCCACAAAATGATCCGAAATTTTATATAATAACACTGACTTCCAATACATTTTAATCAAATTGATTGGTTTAATAATTTTGGAAAATGTCCAAAAACCAACAATTTACAATTCAATAATGATCACACTCAGTCCTTCTGATCTTACTATAATGTCCACTAATGTCCAGAATTAAAGGAAGCGTTGCAAGTTCAACGATTATGTCCTTACGTAGGCATGTGTCAACCTTGGAGGACTGTACTGCCGGCATTACGACCACCGTGTGGCACACCAGGGCCTGACACGTCAAGCTTCTTCCCAGGACCATCCCGGGTCGCGACCTTGAATCAATTCATATGTAACATGCTTGCAAAACCGTAGCTTATTATCAAGACCAGTGATGGGCAGAGTGTCGTCTGCGTCGTCTGAGGAAACGGAAGTACCACAAGGATCTGTACTGGCCCCTATGCTGTGCAACTTGTATATCAGGCGATTTACCCCCAAACAACATATAGGGACAATATGGCTAAGCCGACGACCTTGCCCTTCACTCCAATCGGAAAGCAGCTGCGGACAGAAGCTAGTAGAAAGCACACTTACTGCAGACGTAGCCCTACTTGCAGCATAACTGAAGACCCTGGAGACTTAAGCTGGGTTAAGCCAGGACCACCGCTACTGGCCTTTCCACCTCAACACCAAGAGTGCTCATCGCCAGCTTTCAGTCAACCTCCAATGGAGCGCCTCTGCCCATACAATCCTTCACACCAACCTTACCTTTGACGGTGAATGCTTGACCGGCACTACTTACCGGCAGCCACCCTCGCTCCGTATTGCGGCCATAGGTATCGAGAATAACCCTCTGGTCCGACTTGCTGGATCTTCATGGGGGATAGCCCAACGCCCTACGCACAACCGCCTTGGCTCTGGTCTACAGCACTGCCTGAAATGCAGCCACAGCACGGTGCAAGAGCTCTCACACAAAGAACGCTGGACACCCAGTACACAACGAGACCTTGAGAACAGTACTGGCTGCCTCCGCCTACTCCATCTGAATTCTAACAGTTGCTTTCAGGCATTGCACCTGCCGTACTTCGGAGAGAAACACCAACAGGACAAACTAGTGAATAAGCCCTGGCGGGACAACAAGCACCTGCTGTACTGTCAAAGAATCACACAACTCGGTAGACAGAGACGGCGCTCTCCTTTTTGCTGACACCCTGCTAAACTCTCCAGTTCCCCCATTCAACAAAAAAAATCTTACAGACATGGGATCTGCCTGGCTAGATACTCCAAGACCAGATCAACTCTAGTTTACACCTAAAGACAGAACTACCACCTGGTCAGCAATCTCCCACGCAAGGCACAAGGAATTGGGTCACAATTAAACCGGATTCGCCCAGGGAGTCGGTATGGCTTCATAGCAATATGCACCGATAGGGTGCTGTGCCATCGCCAGCCTGCCATTGTGGTTCTCCATCACAGAACTGCGGATCACATTCTCATATGAGTGCCCTACCTTTCGTCCACCGGTGGACATATATTTCTCAAACCCCAAACAATGCAACAGTGAGTTGGACTCCACGTTACCAACATATTAGGTGAATTTGCCTCAAACCAAAAAGAAAAGAAGAAGCGAAGACTCCAATAGTGGCAGCATTGCAAAAGTCAATCATTATAAAGCCACGGGAGTATATCATGGGAAAGGGAATCTTCTCAGTCTTGGAAGATAATTTGTCCAGCAGTTACAAGACGACGGGGTTGTCCCTCGGCGACCCTAATATTCCGCAGTAAAATAATGCTATCCAAGAGCAAGAGTTACTACCAAAGGTGATGGTCTGTCGCAAATGTCCACTTTTAGGACCACCATTTGGAATCCTATTTGGTTAAAAAAATTAAAGCGCTTTCGGCTTGAAAGTTTGAAGCGAAGAAGAAAAGAGAAATAGCTTGTTACTTACAGCCCCCTGTGGTATCAGTTGATCCTGGTACTATACTCAGCTGATCTACCATATTGAAGATCCACAACTAAACAACTGTCAATTATTGAAGCTATGGCCAAGTTTAATTGTGTTCAAACTGCCTTATATAGTATTTGCCACATACTAGTATTCCATACCCCAAAATAGCTATCAAAAAATCATAATGAATATAAAACCACAGCCTATCATTGGGCCATGATACGTTCGTGATTTCAACGATCTTCGTGCTCCAGCGGCTGGGGATCAACTTACTTCCTTCACGAAAAATTTAAAAATATTTATTGGAAACCAGGAAGAAAGGCTGTATCCCCAAGTGAAAAAAGTTGTAGTGAAATGTATTTTAGAAAAATGAATAAAAGTCAACTCAATTTACTCCCAGAGATGTTCCAGCCCAGAAGTGACCAATATGTACACGTAACTTCAAGCCAACAATAGAGCTAATTATGATATTCAACAATCAACCTAAAAAACACTTCAGATCTCTTCTCAACAGGGAAGCAGGTCCATGTTACTGCCTACACTGTGGAAAAGATTTTAAGCTATATCGGGTGTTATGACTTCGACGTATTGAGCTCTAGATCTTGTTCATACTTAAAGGCAAAAATACTCACCTCGCTCATGATTTTTAAAAATGTTAGGTCGCTGAATACCATAGCCTTTCGTGGAAATTGAAAGGAAATAGGGTTTTTTTTAAAGGGTTAATTTTTTGTTTTTTTCAATTTCTGAGATCCAAATTTAGGTCAGTCCTTGCCCATGGGGCTTTTTTTAATGGAAAATTGGTCCCTTTACATGTTCTTTTCAAAAAAAAATATTAATTCAAATGGTCAAAGTTATTGGAAAACACACAGTAGACTCTCAAGATTTCTTTTACAGCGAACGAAGGAAAGAAACTGCCAATGCGGCAAGGAGGCATAACATTCGAAAGTCTATTCAACTGCGTTGCACATAAAACAATAGACCAGATGTAAAAGAATGTGAAGTGTGTCCTGGGACGATTATTGAATATCATAGCTCCATTGTTCGCTTCAGCATGCGAGTTATGTGTTATTATCCATTGTCACTGATATTCTGGACAAATAAATTGAGTTGATATTTTATTCATTGTTCTAAATAATGTGCACTCTTCATGTGGGGACACAGCTTTTTCGTGGTTAAGATAATAGTGTTTTAATTTTAGTGAAGGAAATTAAGTAATCCCCAGCGCTGGAGCACGAAAAATTTAAAATAAAAGGCCACACCCAAAATTTTGTATTATGTACCATGGCCGATCACTGTCCAATTGGAGCTCCACACAAATGGCATCACATGCATTGCATCATCCTACGTCATGGGAAACGAACATATTTTTGCAATCTTGCAACCCCTGCACACCTAACTTGGATAATTCCAATATATTGACAGTACTAGCTCATCTTAGCATGATTATCTTAAAGTATAAACAACACCTGGGATGATCTCAATATAGCACTAGCGGAATAGAGAAATAAAATCGACTTTGTATCGCAAAATGGAGGATACTGTAACAAATGCAGACATCAGACCCTGATGTAAAAATAAAAGAACAAGCTGATATAAATGAAACAAGAAGAAGGCAGAGAGATTGTTGACTTCGCTTCATTTTACAAGACTTCACTAGTAACTTCAGCCTAACCATGCCCATTGGCCAATTCCGTTATTATCGTCAGCGCAGAAGTTCGGTTTTCATCTTAGATCATCATCTGAGAATGTTCAATCCAAAGAGTTCTATATCGCTCGATGAGGTAATAAAGCGTACGTCCTTCTTTGGAAATTCATCGTCTCGCACTGTTTGCCACCACTAAAGAAGAAAGAAAACAGAAAGACCAACATTAGAAGCAATGGCTGCCTCCGCTTTTCACATACTGTGGGTGCCGCTTTGCATATACAATAATCGGTACTGATACAAATTGATGTAGTGTTAGAGGTGGACCAGGGTGTAATAATAGTGTTCCGGGATCATTGTGCTCAGATACTCTTTTTGCGCGCTAGGTGATGAAAAAGATGTATTCATGAGGCGGTTTATTTAATTCAAGACGGTACTGACGTGTCATGTCATTCGTTGTGTGGCATGGGGAGGACAAAATTTAAACACCAATAGCACCCACTCCAACAACTGATATTTTGCCGGATTTTTGTCTATTCGAATTGACATTATGTGTGTATACAAGCACACAAAAACTAATAATTATTTCCGTGTGCAATATCAAAAATGTCAGCGCCCAGCCGGACGACTGTTTTGAATGGGCTTCACACCCTGGTTCAACCATCTATCATAGATTAACGCTGATGGGGCAGGCGAGAAAAGTTTTGGACCTGTCGAATTGCATGTGAATAGGGCGTGACTTGCGCCAGCGGTTAATCCGATTACAAATTGCTTTGTTTGGGGGTAAAGAACCGCCAATTTCAAAGAATATAGACCCTATTTACCAATGCACAACGTGAATAAAAAACAGACAGGCCACCTATAATCACCTGTTCAAATCTTGGATGCAATGTCTGACGCATTCAATGGCATTCATTTCCACCTGCCGGCCACACAGTTTACACTAATATGGTATGCATTGCGTTTGTAGTTTTGTCTCGGCTTTTGCTTTGCACCATACTCTGTGGTCATAGAACGACATATGATTGACTTGGATAGGGTATTATTCGAAATAAAAACTCTGTACTGCCCCCATTAATCTTAATTCCCCCTGACAGAATAAAGGCTAGCCTACTATCAGCGCGAACTAGAACCTTATGAAAACTGTCGGGCGTCGCAATAAGAAAATTGGACAGTTCGAGAGTACCCGTGATGAAAATCCCCATCAGATGGGTCCAAGGCTGGATTCCTGGAATTCCTTGCTCTATATTTCCCCCAAAAGGGATTTTAACCAAGGTTCAGCGAGTTGAAAGTACAGCTTACCCTGTCCTTAAAAGCGCTTAAAATCCGTCGACGAGAACATATCCACATCACTCTTACCAAATGGCTATTGAGGCCAAGTGCGCTAGACCAAATGGGCATTAGTCCTTTAAATTGCATTAGACTAAATGGATTCAGACCAATGGGATTAAAGCAAGAGAAATTTGGTCATAGTGTTCAAAATATTATACCAATTCGTTATCATAGACAAAATGGCTGCCAGACTACTATTACACCAAATGCAAAAAGACCAATGGGCATTAAAATAAAAAGGACATAGACCAAGTCGGCATTAAATCAAAATGCTGTCATACAAACAACCTATTAACATAATTGGCTCTTACTAGGGCTTATAACCGTTAGACTAAATTGGTTTAGACCAAATTTATGTTATTCGCTGATTAGTGCTTCGTTAATATCCATTTTGGGTTACTGGTTCATCACTGACCATTTGGCTCATGCAGCTCTTCTTGCCGAATTATGATTGGCCATAGGATTTGTGTTTGTGAACAATGGTGATCAGTGGCTTCGAACCAAAGTTAGCGTGAACCAGGTGACCGTTGACCGGTCTTTATTCTAACGCCACGTCTCTACATCATCGAATAACAATTGGCTATAGAACTAATATTTCGCAATTCATTAATAAGTTTAACAGTTATATGCTGTTATCACCTATAATGAGGGAATAGTTTGAATTTAACCACCAAAAATTGCATTAAATTAGAGGATCAATTGTCTGTGAATGTTATTATTAGATATCAAGTGAAAGCAATTTCTTTTCTTACTCATCACAAATTAAAAAAGAACACGATATGGAAAGAAAGAACTACAGAATACTATTCAACAATACGAACGACAACTACAGGATCTTTGAATTATGAAGAAACCAAACGAGGTCGGTTCTCATTTACGATTGGCAAATTCCGAACTTCAAAAGCGTAAGAGAAAGAACATTAGATGGTATTTTAAACGCGATCAAATCAAGATGGATCGAACAATGCGAAAAACCTACGAAATATTTCTTAAATCTAGAAAACTTAATTTCATAAATAACAATGAATTACACAACGCGAAAGATGGTACTCGAGTTTGTAATCACGATGCTATTATGAATGAAGTAAGCAAAAAGCTTTATGAAAACCTCTATAGGCGAAGCGTAAATTGAGGACAACAATATATTAATGGGGATTACACTGATAAAAGATTAACTGAAGGCAACAATCTAGTGATATCGAAGGGGAAATAACATGGAGAATTAAACAAAATGCCTGAAAAATATGACTACGGTAAATCACCAGGCCCCGACGGTTTTACAGTTGAATTCTATAAAACATTTTTGGCTGAATAGCATTTTTCTCTGTTACGTTCAATTTAAGGATCCCCCGCCTTTACCAAAAAACGGTTTTTTTCTTTTTTGACTCGCAAAAATATTGGGTAGTATACATTAATTCCAAAAGCAAGATGGATCGAACATATGCGAAAACCCTACGAAATATTCGTAAATCTAGAACAACGTCATTTCAGTAACTAAACATATGAATCAAATACATCGAAAAGATGTACTCGGTTTGTAATCAGCGATGCCTATTATGATGAAGTAAACAAGCTTTTTATGAAAACCTCTATAGGCGACAAGGAAATTGGAGGAAAACATATATATTAGGGGGATAATTATAAAAGATTAACATTAACTGAGCACCATCTATGAATATCGAAGGAATACAATGGAAGAATTAACAAATGCACTGAAAAATATAATACCGTACATCACCAGGCCCCGCCGGTTTTACAGTTGGAATTTCTATAAAACATTTTTGGGCCTGAATTAGCAAGTTTTCTGTGACTTTCATTTAAAGGAAGCATTTAAAAACGGTTTTCCTTTTTGACATCGCAAAATTGGGTTACATTAATAAATTCAAAAGGAATAAACCGTCATAGTACAAAATTGGCCGTCCAAATTTCTTTGTTCAAATGTTTCATATAAGCTTGTATCATCTGTAACTTCTAACAGACTCAAACGTGTTTTACCTCTTGTTGATCACTGAAAGATCAAACGGGTCTCGTTCCCTGGTAGAATATATGGTGAAAATATTCGTTTGATTTATTACTGTACATGCAAAAACAACCACGATTTACAGAAAATTAGGGATTACTTTATTAATGAGTTTGAGAAAGCGTTTGCCCACTGTGTCCCACATTATTTTATATTGAAAGCATTATAATGTTTTAACTTTGGTTCCGATATAACTAAGTGGGGTTCAATATTGTACTAGTAAATGAATGTCCTTCTGTAATCGTAATGGCTCCTTATCAAAAACGGTTTCAATATTGAACGGGTTGTAGACAAGGCATCCTTTGTCCCCATATCTAATTTGGGGTTATATGTGGCCGAGATTCTGTCAATAATGTATTAGAAAGAAAAGAAATAAAAGGTATTTTTTGATTGAGGTAGGGAATCAAATTGTCTCGTAATGCTGATGATACAACTGTAATTTTTGATGGATCCGAAAATCAATAAGAGGAATTGATGTATACATTAGTACTTTTAAAGAAGATGCTGGCTTAAAATAATTGACAAAAACATCTGCAGTTGCTGGATCGGAGGTTGCAAAATAAGTTTCATTCAAATGAGGTCCCCACTGAATTTAGACTGGAACATAAATGAAACTTTTGATATGCTGGGGTTACTTTTAGCACTCAATTGGATGATATGATTGGGTTAATTATCAAAAAGCATTTATTCCGGTCAAGGCACTTATCAATAGCTGGTCTAAGCGCCTCCTTGACTTACTGGGAATAGTTACAGTTTTAAAGTCGGTATCTTGGCTAAGTTCAATTGTATTGGTCACGTGCTTCGTAATCCCATGTCAACTTAACAGGGGCGTACTACCATAGGGGAACAGGTTGGACAAAGTCCACGTGCCCCGAGAGGTGAGGGCCCCCAAGAATTGGGGGAAAAAAAGAAAGACAGTTATAGAATGAGAGAAAAAGAAAGAGACAGAAAAAAAGACAAAAAATAAAGTGGGCAAACGGAATAGAGAGGGAGAACAACAATGATTATTTGAAGGTTTTTCAAAACAAGGCCTAATGCTATGACATTGTATAATTCCGGCCCTTCTAGAAGCCCTGCTATACCATACGCAAGAGGCCCATCTAAAATATAGCTAATGTCAATGTCAAGTGCTACATTTAAACATTACTATGGGCCATGTATCAGGGCCCCTAGATACCAACACATAATGGCGCTGGATTCAGTGACCTCTGGTATGGGCCCCGCAGTGGTGGCTTTTGTTTATTCTTCCTTTATAATTAGGAACCTTTTGGGTCTATTTGACCCATAACAATTCCAAAATGTAGCTATTCATTACTTCTAGTTACTAGGTTTTTCAGGAATAATGAGGGATTGGGGCCCCCGGAAGTTCCGGAGGAAAAAAAAATAGTTTGAAGAAAATGGCGGAAGGGCCATGGACGGGGCCTTTGAAGATAATCATACTTCAGTGGTAGCGTGGATTCAGCGACCCGTTTTATGGGCCCAAAGCGACTTGTTATGTTTTATTGACGTAACCAGCGTTCGATACAGTCAGCCGGGAGGGCTTTTTGGAAATCATAGTTTGATTTAGATGGCAGATAATATCATCTAAAATGGTGGCGTCAGTTCGACCCTCCCACGATGGTATGATCATGATGCTAGTGTTCAGGATCATCCTTGGCTTCTGCCAAATTCCCCAGTAACTAATGGAGTAAGTCGGATATGTTCTAGCACCATCCCTCTTCAGAATCGTATTCAGATGCCATGCTTCAAGACACCTTCTGCAAAGGCTATCATGGGATTAGTATCAATTATGGTTATGATGGCAAATGTTCAATCTGAGACGGCTTCAAGGCTAAAACCCAAGTAGTCGAACAATCAACCGTTGACTTCTTGTTTGCTGATGACTGTTACCCTATCCGCTGGACACATGTTATCTGCAGCCAGCATGGACTTGTTTCCTTAGTTGCCCTGTGCAACTTTGGCTTGACCATCAGCCCCAAGAAGACTGAGTTCAGTACCAACCAGCTCCCGGGAAGCCATATGTGAAACCATCTATCCTTTTTAAAGATCGGAAGCTAACAGCAATTGATAAGTTCACATACGTTGGGAATCCACCTGTCCCCGTGATTGTGCTCCATTGATGATGACATCAACAACAAATGGACAAATGAAGCCAATACTGCTTTTGGCCGTCTGATGGTAAAGGTCTGGGAACGGCAAGAATCATATTGGGACCAAACTAATGGTGTACAGGCTATTGGTCTAGCCATCCTTCTTTATAGTTGTGAAACTTAGAGAGTGTACCAACACCATGGTAATGATGGTAGACAAATATTGAATGACTACGAGTGTGATAGTGAAAAATATATCATGAGGTCCCTTTTTTGACTTCGCCTCGTGAAAATGGAACAGTCCCAAAATAAAATTGGACCGAATGATATAGTTTAGACGTTTGCACGAATGTAGGCAGTCAATATTTTGGTTTATATCATGATCTCACCTTGGTTTCTTATCATGCATGATCCTATAATCAATGATATATAAGGAAATTAGTCACTGCCACTGAGATCCAAGTAGCAGGACAAAGTCCCAGATACGGAAGTCCCGAAGAGATCTTCTATGGTTAACTGAAGACAAGAAATCATTCACATGGTGGACAGAATAAGTGTTTCAAAGATCACTCAGTCCTTCGCTCAATATCGTCACATAGACGTGAACAGTTGGGAAAGCCTGAGTCCCAGATCGCCTCCCCTCTGCTATGGCGCTTCCTATTTCAATGCCAGCATATCACTGAAACACCGAATCCTCACAGAATCAGCAGGCTGAGGCTACAAGGCATTAGAAGCGCAAGTCAGAATCAACTCCATAGCATCGGGCAGCACTCTTTCATCGAATGTCCTGTGTTTCACAGACTTTTCCATGCCTCAAATTGTTCTTATCAGCTACATGTGCACCCACAAATCTTCGTCATCTTCTTAATTGTTTGTCCTGCCATGGTAATCTTCATCTCTCATGGACGAACAAACAATTGTAGTCATCCTAGGGGCCCCAGTTGGTCTTTTGTCCAAGGGCCCCGAACATGCTAGCACCGCACTACTGCAACTTCATATCAAAGATATTAACGTGCAATATTAAATTTATATGGAATGGTAAACCCGACAAAATAAAACGCAGCAGATTATTCAAGAATTTGGTGGTGTGAACTGCCCCACTCGTTGAGTCCCATTTGAATGGCTTAAAGGTGTCTTGGTTAAATAGAGTTCAAAGTGGTGAACCGAAAGGGGTTAAACTGTTCCATATCTTAACAGCGCTCACTAAATGTGATTTTATCAATTTGGTAAGAACGGTTTAAATTCGTCAATGCAATAGTTAAAATAATTTTGGCACGACGTTTTGAATGCTTGGGCTATAGTTACACCCAACATTAACTGCGACCTTTAACTTAAACTATAATGTATCGCAAAGAATTACTTATGGTGGAATGATAAAATTAAAATTGGAATAACCTGGTTAATTACATCACATTGGAGAATAAAGGTATATATTTTGTGAATGACTTGTTAAATATTGATGGTAAAATTATGTCTTTTGATCAATTTCGTGGCAGCTTACAATCTTAACACAAATCAATTAGAGATTTCAAGGATGGTAATTGTGTAAAAAGTCATTGGAAATGCATTGGGAAAAATAATCAAAAGCGTATCTATGTCATTTCTGTCGGCGTTTGTTGTAGAACTGTTAAATAATAAATCGAAGGTTGTAAATCTAATTATAAACTAATTTTGAAAAAACGTTACGCTACAACAAATACCAAAAAAATGGCAAAGGGGAACCTTGGACAACTAACAGTGCCTTGCAACGAATGGCAAGATAGCCTTATCGTTCAAAGTACCTAAGGATACAAGTTGCAGTATTTTCAGTATCGTATTCTTAATCATATAATTGGAACAAATAGGCTCTTTAATCAATGAATCGGAGAGATGGTGACCTATGTACTTTCTGTGACGAGAACGAGAACTATTGTTCACTTGTTCTTTCAATGTCGATTTGTGATGCAATTTGGGGAAAGCTTTCAAACAATTATTGGAAACAAAATTAACATACACTTTAGCTAAGACAAAATTGTTTTATCGGCTCGCATGATAATCTTTGGTTTGAATGGTGACAACGCTCTTAACGTAATACTTTTGCTTCTAAATTTCACATCTTTAGAGCAAGATCGCAAATCAAAAACAAATATTTAGGTTTTCTAATTGAATTAAAAAAATATATAATTCAAATACAAAATATATATTGCCCGTTGTGAAATGAAAAACACCTTTTGAGAAAGGTGTGGGGATACTGGAACTTATTTGCTCTTAACTCCTTGGTTCTCTACATTGTTGCTTTAATCTCAGTACATCTTATCCGATTGTTATCTATATTAGTCCTCTAGAGGACCCTCGTTCTCACCACGAACCGAGCCCCGAGTGCGTAAGCGCCGAGGGCCTCGCGCTTCCGCGCTCGTGGCTCGTCACGGGGGGGGGGGGGGGACACAGGGAGGACGAGGGTCCCTTCTAGATGGACTATCTAGATAATATTGTTTCAGTATATTTTGGGGTGTAATGATATAAGGGCCAATGTAGTACAAACCACTTGCTTTCCTTTAACTGATTTGTTTTTATTTCGGCTACATAACTCGGCTCTTTTGTTTTGTGATTGTTTTTGGTTTTTGGCAAAAATCCATCGGCTTATTGTCCCATAAGTATGTACTCATGCATCTATATATATGCTATAATACGATATTCGGCATTAATTAACCTAGTTCTGTCCCCGATGAGATGTTTTAGCTAGTTTAGGCTATTTATGTTTGCTATAGAACCAATTTCTTTTTGTTAGTTTCAACCGGACCATTAGGGTACCAAACTACGCATGTTTCTGAGTATGAGATAATTTTTTAATTTGTAAGATTATAATCCTTGTTAAAAGTCAAGTTAATGAACTCAATGTACGTTACGTATGTGTGTGGTTCCGTTTGGTTTGTACCTTGTTGCAACGGCTCCATCACATGTATTTGTACAATTTTATTTTTTTTTTGTAATTCTTACAGTTATGTATATGCTTGAAATGTATGTTGTTATGAAGCTTTTTGCTGCTTGGAATAAAAAAATAAATAATAAATAACCCGCAAAAAAAAAATATATTTCGACAAATTGGAACTAGACCAAATGTATTATTAAGCAAAGTGACAATACACCATGAGTTTCATTTAACGTAAATGATGCCGAAGATGTGGTCACTTATATTTAAAAATGTTAAAGGGTGAAACTATATAGATCCCGTAAGTCCGTTAGTTAAGATGAGGAGTCCTTTTTTATCGTTATCATGATTATGACGGTATTTAATGCTATTGAGAAGTAAGGTTATGGGGACACCGGCCTTATGATCATTAGTTAAAATTTTTAATACTAAAATCCAGAGTCAAATCTTGTAAGAATGAAGGTTTTGATATGGATTAATTAATCAAACTTATCCCGATCCGAAGTTTCAAGTTCACAATCAACAAGGATGATTAGACCGTCCGACAAACGTGACCCAAAGCCGCACTGCTCCGACGCCTGCGCTTCGGGGGGTTTCCATACTATATCGTACGAACGAGATATATAAGCTGTATAAACAAGCTGTAGCAAAACCATAGAAACCATGTCGACGTGATGAAAAGATATATGAATTCTGAGTATTATAGGACATCTTAATTGCCCCCATTTTGAACATTGCATTCTAAACCAAGCGTCAATTTTATGTAAGAAACCACCTGGAGCACACAAAGCATATGAAAAAAACAATGAAAGATCATAAGAGTGTAATTGGACGTGACAAACAGGTAAAGAATCGATCTCATTTTTAAGAGAACATGAGACAATTTTCACAAAGAAAGCGCCACCATTTTTTTAACGAAACGCGGTTTTTTCAGATTTGGAATCTTACCATGTATTAGCTCACGCTTGAAGTGAATAAGCCGAATAGTTGTCTTTATGTAAAGGACTACGTTTATAAATTTTCTGTCGTACCACGACAGAAAATCAATGCAGGGTTTCCCATAATAGGGCGATTACGAGAGCAGACAAGTTCAACAAAATGAGGTTTGCGGTTTCTTTTGGTCTTGTTTGTCCGAAAACCCTTTGAAACGTTCTCGGTGGGTGTCTACAACCGATTCCAGCGCGATTGGGAGAGAAATTCGTATCCTCAAAACCTCCTCCTGTCCTTTTAAAATATACTTACTGATCCCAAGAAAACTTGCAAATGAAATTCATGTCCTCGATAAAAAGTCTCTGATTTAAAAAAACACTCCAACTAACCTCTTCATGCAACCAGTAATATATAGAGAACGGAATTATGAAAAATTAGAAATACGGACATGATAACATTGGTTAATTTTGTATTAAGAAAGTTGGCAACCGAAATTAACAATGCACCTCTTTGCATATTTTGGATTTGTCAATATTCACAGAATTGTACAAATCATACAAAGAGTGCCTCTGTAAGAAAAAAAGATAATCCAGTGGAGATATACTGCAATTATCAAAAAAACAATTTTGATTCGGTTTGATGTACGTGCTCTCAACATCTCGAATGCTTGTTTTAAATAGATGTTGATCTATTAATAATTAGAACATTCGTAGCAGAAAAAAATCAAATTTAGACCAATCAAATCATTCAACATCTATGGCTATCGTTGATCTTTTTGACAAGATTAAATGCAATAGAACGGAATGAAGCAAAAATTGGAAGTACCCCTTGATTTGTCAAAAGCGTTTGACGCAATTTATCACACGTATTTCTTTACTAAATGAATCGTAACTACGGTTTTAGAGGGATTGTATTATAATAGACTGGTTTCAACAGTTTTTTAACCAAAGGGGGGGGGAAAGAACCCAATAAGTCTATTATAATCATTGGAAAATCCGTACTGAAAATATACTTGTGGAGTACCACAAGGAGTATCTAGGCACATTTTATTCTTTTGTATGTCAATGATACTTCTATACATCAACGTAATTACAGTGTATACTTTATTCTCATAAACATATCTCGGGTAAGATAAGGTATAAACAAATTGAATTAAAGGATAGTGGACCAATGTTTAAATCAAATAAGCTTCTTTGTAAATGGGTTCATTAACATGATGGTTCACCTTACAAAACACGAAACTATACCAGCCACGTAGATCTAGGTTGTATAATACTAAGCTTAACAGGGAAAATAGGAATGTTGGTATGCTCAATAAGCGAAAGCACATTATTCTAACAGCATTTGTATGCACTTTACTGTACTACTGTTTACCTAGATAAATTACGGAATTATGGCCGAGAGAACAACATAAGACTTATTTAAAAAAAATGTTTTAAACACCACTGTTGCCATAAAGTTGGAATCTATTTGAACGCCTCAGTAATCATATTAGAGTAGGTGAATGATTACATAATGAGTCCCAGCCCAGGTGAGTGAAGTGAATCGTGCATAATTATGAATTACGTAACAATGCCTTTTGTTGGGAACTATAAAAGGCCAGACGTCTTGTGTTTGTTCCTTTTCCGGACTCCAAGCCTGTGTGCAACGAGCCCCCGTGTTTCAGGTTGCTGGTTACCTTTGCACAAAACTGACACAGAGGTCCCTAGACTATGCCTCGTCCAATGCATCGTCAAGAGTGTTGCACTCCGATGAGAATGGTACAAACAAGCCAAAGTCACTTATTTCCTCGGGATTATCGACAGAGTCGTCTGTAAAATCCTCATACATCATCGAGAGGGGGTCATTGAGGCCACGGAAATCTCCAGGACGACCACTATTGACGACCAGCTGAGATTTTTTGCCGACTGCTTAATCTGTGCCGTAGAGCTCGGAAAATGCCAACAAACCGTGTCGTCGTTTGTGGAGAACACACTATGGAAACGACGTTTCCCGCCAAACTATGATCGTAGATTGCTTCAACATGGTTACGAGCAAGCGAATGACAATGTCAACGACTAACCGTTCACCCAGGGTTGAGCGACTTCGATGGCAGGGGCCACGGAAGATTTACAGTTCGGACACTGGCAACATTTTTTCTTATGGACGAGAGCCGCTCCATCCTTGATACCGTCAAGATGGAAGACAAAGAATTCGTCAATTAATGGTGAGAACCTCCGAGATGATTGTATTCAGGAATCGAAGGGGTGGGCAGCTCAGTGATGGCATGACCGGTATTCATTATGGAAGAAAAAAAACCCCGTCATGTGGTGGCCAGATGGAAACATGACACCGTCGGGTACCTGGACATTCTGGAAAACCACTGCCTGCCACATGCAAGAAAGGTTTAGCACATAATTTCGGCTGCAGACATGCATCGCCGAAACCAGGGCAATTGGAGTGAGACAATATCTCTGAGGAAAGGAGGGGTGGGGCAGATACCATGGCCTACCTGATATGAACCCTACCGAGCATGCCTGGATGCCTTAGGCAGCGCCATCAATGACAGAGACAATCTTCCTCAAACTCTACAGGAGTTAGCTGAGAGATTCCACCGTGAGGGGGACACTCTGCCCATTGACATCTTAAAACCTTGTGGACAGTATGCATGCGACGTTTGACGCCCACTGATTCATGCCAGGAGGCCATACTCGATATAAGTGATCTGATTAACGGACTGATGAATAAATTCTAACAAAATCCGTAATGTTGTTCAAATACCACCTATCCTTTCAGCTAAGGACACAGTTCGTAAAGGGTTGGTGTGGGCGGGGGATTGTGGACAAATCATGGTGATATGTTCGGAAAGAGACTGATCAATCAAAGTAGTGTGGCGATATACACCCTGTAGCTATTATAAATAAATCACACTGTAAGAATTATTCCATTAAAAAAGTGTACAAATATTTATTCCAACTTAAAATGGCGAAACAGTTGTACACAAAATGTGACTTAAGAATATTGATCAGGGTTGCCATTTATACATGTCAACGCAAGCTACCATTTTTCGTAATTATAATGTGTGTTGCAGTATAACCTTGGAATTTGGGTTGCCTTATGTGAAACATATATGGTGAGTCAAAAGATTTACGCTCGGATGTTATAAATACTTAAAAAACATTAAACAAAGTTAGAAGTTTTATTCTCCAAATGAATTACTGAAACAGTGTTGGAGTCGAAATCCACTTTTGCGAGTCCGGGTCCAGAGAGTCCGACAAGTCGAGATTCGGTTCCAAAGGGGGGCACCCGAGTCGAGTCCAAGTCCGAGTCCATAGATACACGAGTCGAGTCCGAGTCCACCAAAGATCCCGAGTCCAAGTCGAGTATGAGTCCAGAGAAACAGGCCCGTAGCCAGGAATTGATTTGGGCATGGGTGCGGATTTTCAGAAGTGGACCTTAGAGCGCGAAGAGCTAGAGAAGTAAGGGGTTGGGTACCAGTTGGCCTCCCTACAAACTATATCATTATATGGCCATAATGGCAAGGCCCAAGATGTTTTGGGATTCCAAGATCACTTGGTCCGACATAGCTATGCGTTGTTCTCTACAATATATATTTGAATGCCTTGTTCCACACAAACAAATTTCGTTAAGTTTCGTTATGTGGTCTATGGCTATTTATTGGCCTTGTAAAGTGTTCGTTAGGGGGAAGGAAGGCGTTGTAGGGAAATGTATGCCCAGAAGCCAATATTCTTTCAAGCTGTTCAAGTAACGGTACAAGCAGACAACCCGATGTTGAGGATGAAATCCATGTTTGACGTATTTTTTAATGAGCTTTCAAATCGTAAAGGAAACGTTCTTTTCAAAAGATCTGTTACATATTGATGCCCCTCCAATAGAAAGACAGAGAACTGTTAAACATCGCCCTGGGAGGTTTGTATGGTGAACAAGTTGAATTTGTGCGAAGGGAGGAGACGACGTTGCGAGAGGAAATGGCGCAAGAGTAAAATCTGCAGAAGACCTTCAGAACTATATTGCTGCAAGATAACAGTTAGACTTAGAGAGACTTTGGTCAAAATCAAAAACTTGTATATTTCCAAAGACAAACTTAAAGACTGTAGACACTAAGGACATGTATCATATCGTAAATGAACTCTTGAACAAATGACAACCCTATGCCTGACACTGAGGGTCCTTCTCTTCTTGCCAATAAATTGGCAGTTTTTCATTAGTAAGGTCAACAAATTTCGTAGTGTGAAGTTGTACAATCTTTGGTGTACAACTAATCACTGCATGTCTGTCGACATCACAGGTGTTCCATGTAATTACTCTTCTCAGTGATTCAAAAACTTGTCTGAGCTGACATGCTACTATTGTAAACAGTGTCCTAACCAGTCAGGTTCTTTAGATATTCTGTCTTGCCAACATGGCTATTTAAACAAACATATTTCTGAAATTATTCCATGTCTAACCCTAATAGTAATATGGCTTTTTCTGCAGGTGATTCCTTCCCCCAGGCAACTTCGTCAAGCAGTAATTACACCCATGTTGAAAAAACCTTCGCTTGATAAGAAATATTTGAGCATATAGACCTGTTTTATAAACTTGGCCTCTCATTTCTAAATTGATTGAGAAATGTGTCCACTTTTTCACAGATTTACTTGATCATGTTAACAACCATGAACTTTCCAGACCATGGCAGTCTGCATATAAAGCACTGCACAGTACTTAGACTGCCACTAGCCCTATGTCATAGTGATTTCCAAACATGTGCTATTGCTATCAGAATGCCAATTTTCCTGATTATGTTAGATCTCTCCGCAGCGTTTTGACACTGTGGACACTGATAGACTGTTGAGCCGAATAGACCATGAGTTCGACCTTAGAGGATATGTGCGTGACTGTTTCCTCTTACCTTAAGGATAGATCCTGCCGTATTTCTGTCTCCGGTAAATACTCTGACAATATACACCTAGAATATGGTACCTCAAGGGTCTGTAATTGGGCCCCTTTGGTTTTGTATTTTATACACACACTATTGGGCGTATCCCCCTCCATCCTCCGCCCACGGTGTGAAATCCACATTTATTCTATGCCCATCAGTGTATCTGGATGTCGACCCCTTAATTCCAGGAGACACTGATGTGCACTGTTCAAACTCTCACGTTGCGTCGCTGATGTTTTAACAGTGGATGATTGCGAAATAAACTGAAATTAAATCCTTACACACAGAATTTTTTATAGCTTCATCTCACCCACATGAAACTACGTTCATGATGTAAGCTTCAGCTGGCATGCTGTTGCTATCTGTCCCATCTGCTAATGTTCGCAATTTGTGGGCGTTATTTTTGATAACCAAATGTCAATGTCTAACTGTGTCCATCCTTGCAAATCTGTTACACTGTCCAATTAGAAACTTTATAGAATACGTAGATTCCTAATTTTGACACATGTGGCTAATGTTGGTTAGATCATTATTTTGTCTCGGCTTAAACTACTGTAATCTGTTGCTCATGGTAGTACTCAGAAGACCTCAACATACTCCAAAAGCTTCACAAAACAATGTGCTCGTCTCATATTCCGGTGTCCTAGATTTACTCACACATCCCCTCTTTTGAAGGAGCTTCACTGGCTTAGTATTATCTGATCGTATTACATTCAGACTCTTTTAAATGTTTAAAGGCACTGAACGGGCTTTGCCCCAGTACATCATTGAAGGTCTGTGGTCAGTAGATCACATCCTGGGTATGTTTACCACTCGTTTCTAGCCACCATGGTCTCACTCTCGTTGTCCCTAGGACACATAAATGTGCTGGCGACAGGCCCTTTACCGAGTGGCTGCACCAAATCTATGGAACCAATCCTATCACCATTCATAGTGCCAAAACTGTTGAAAAGTTTAAGGTCCAATGCTCAAAACTCACCTCTTTCAGTCCGTATTACTCATAAAGGCGCTTTGTATCTTGTGAAAAGGCGCCTTTCAAAATCTAAGTCATGTAGGTTTGTTTATATGTTTTTAAGGCCATGATTTAACAATGTCCATTTTTCTCACGAAGAAAATAAATGCAAACAAATGCATGAATAAATTCCACCTAAACAACGTGAACAAACTCGGAACATTCAACATCAGAAAGTAAAATAAAATGATACGAATAAGGAAATTACTACGCAGCAGAGTTTCATTCGCTGTAATTTGAGGGATCTCTAACTATCAGAATTCAAGCACTCAGGAGTGCACGCCTGCATGCATTTTTACAGTCCTTAGGCGTAACGTTTACAGCAGGCGCTCATGCCAGATTGTTGATACGTTTTACATTCATTCGTCTTGTTCCAAAAATAATGTTTGGCATCTTGGTCCATCATTTATCATAAGTATGGTTTTGGTAACTCATAACGAAATACAGTATTTTAAAAGTTTGCCTAATCCTCCTCAGATAAGAGGTTCACCCGGCTCGTAGTATTCATGACACCTTTATATCCTTCTTTGATTGACTTCAAACAAAGGCCTATCGTTCCCCAGACTGTACGGTAATCTATTCATTGAAATCTTGGTATGAACCTTTTACATAACTGCATACCAAAAAAGGTTCATCATGTAAAATGGTTAAGGCATTTTATTATGTCAACCAAGTGAGAATGTTCAGCTGTTTACTAACGTCTTTTTAGTTTTAATCTCAACACATCTCCTCCAATGACCTTTTACCATTAGACTGTCACGGACGTAGACCAATAACCAACTGTAAATAGTAGGGTTATAACGAGAATCCTATTCTAAATTTGGAAGAAGGTTTGAAGATGTATTGCTATTGTTTTGAAGAGTTCTGACTCAATAATTTTGGGTCTCACTACCTATAGGAAATGTTGGGTAACTTTGAAATAAGGGGTACACCAAGTTTAAATTCATAATAACTCGTCAAATCATAAAACCGTCTGTTTCCGCACACAAAACTGACACATTTTCTTGAAAATGAATAGAATGTCACCTCATTTTCTTTTCTCCATATCAGTGACCATGGATATATGTTATAGACTTCAGCAAACCATGAGCTAAGCTATTCAACAATCGCGACGGTTATGCGGGGGCCATTAATATATTGCGACGCGATTGAAAAGATAACCAGTTTATTTACCTCCACGTTTTGGTATTGAGTATCAATACCCTTACTCTTTCATAATAACTAATCAGTTTACATATGAAGACAGGTAGTTGACATTCTGAAATCGCGGTAAATTGAATGAAATGAGTGTTAAGCAATACTTAATGTTTTGGGTTCGCACAAAGTTGTTCGGTCGTTTGGTCAAAGCTTACCCAGCATTTGTCTATAATTAGTTTTTTGTTCGTCTTTTATTCCTTTTCGAATCAATGATAAAAAAATACTGTACAGTTAAATAAAAACCGTACTAAATAAGAAGCTACAAGATTTATTTATTTGTGAATGAGTATTTTGTGGGCTACGTCATTCAAAAAAAGAACCCAGTATAAATCGAAAAGGTGGTACACTTGAAATCTTTTCAACTGCGACACAATACATAAAACATATTTCACTACAGATAAAAGGATCCTGAAGTGGTTTTTCTTCTCCACCGCATACCGGGCGGATTCCAGTCTAGCGTATCCATTGGTCACACCGGCTTGTGATCTTCCCTGTCAGTAACTTCTTGCCAGTCAAGCTAATCGATACACCATCTAACACTGTTTTCCCACCTATCTTTGTCCTCTCGTAACTATTGCGTCATGAGTGTTTTCTAGTTGCAAAAAGTAACATCATTGCTGATTTGTAACAACCTCAAATGCGATGTCCTATGTCTGCATGAAACCCCACAGAGGGAATCTAAAACCATCACCCAAACATACCTGGAATGGTCCTAGCCATCGAGAGACACATCGACATCGACTTAATGGATTGATTACATATGTGCAAACCAGGCTCGAATGTAGAAGTCACACCAATGTCTGCTTGGCAATAACATCGAAGTCTTCACTATTGAGCTCAGCTCTGTCATAGTTACATCAGTCTACAAACCTCCATCACTATAACTATAGGAAAGCAGACCGGCAAAGGATTCACTGATGACCTGGACCAGAAATTAAAGAGGATTGCTCCAAAACCCCATAGCTGAACAAGACTACCCGGAGATTCATACCCAGAGGCTGTAGGACGGAATATATATCAGGCCTTTCCAAGGAATTTTCTAAAGAATATCAAGAGCATACTACCATGCTTGAAGCTGACCCTTTCTCAGCTAAAGGTGAGGAAGTTTCGGAGAGGATCTCCAAGAGAAAGATCAAAACCTGGCATACGTTAATCCACCGATATGACCCATAACAGCTAGAAAGCATGGTCTACCACCCGAAAGCTTCGATGGGATCCAACAGAACTTCCACAGCAGCCATTTTTACACCCAACCAAGTTGCCCATCAACTGCTTTTAAATGGCAAGTGCATCAAGAAGAAGATCAAACTAGGCCGCAAGAGGTTTAGTGGCGACCCTGGTCTCACTCGCTCCTTCAACATGGACGAATTGGAATCCGGTATTGCTAAACTTCAACCAGGAAAAGCAGTAGGCCTTGACAACATCTCGATTGAGCAGCTGAAAATATTTTAGCAAAAGATTGGCTTCTTACGCTCTGCAATTGCTGTCTTATTTCTCATAGGTTCCCAAAGATCTGGAGGAAAGCACATGTTATGGTGCTCCTAAAGCCTGTGATAGATCCATCTAATCCCCAGAGCTACTAGCCAACAGGGGGTAGGACATGCCAACCTAACAGCAACAGCGAATTCAAAACGGCATCAACTTCGTGGTGCTAGTCTTTTTCAAAGACTTACCTAGGCTGGCGCTCTTAATAATAATAATAATGAACATTTATAAAGCGCACACATCCGCTCTAAAGCGCTCATGGCGCATGGGAGCTCAACAAAGCAAGCAGGAAGGAGACAAGTTCATTACAAAAGAACAATTCAAAATACAAATTCAAACAATTAAACATGATCATAATCATAAGCAATTTTCATAAGATGGGTTTTGAGCACAGCCTTGAATGACTCAATTTTTTTTTTTTTTTTTTTTAGAACCTCCACAGCAGCCATTTTTACACCCAACCAAGTTGCCCATCAACTGATTTTAAATGGCAAGTGCATCAAGAAGAAGATCAAACTAGACCGCAAGAGGTTTAGTGGCGACCCTGGTTTCACTCGCTCCTTCAACATGGACGAATTGGAATCCGGTATTGCTAAACTTCAACCAGGAAAAGCAGTAGGCCTTGACAACATCTCGATTGAGCAGCTGAAAATCTTTTAGCAAAAGATTGGCTTCTTACGCTCTGCAATTGCTGTCTTATTTCTCATAGGTTCCCAAAGATCTGGAGGAAATCACATGTTATGGTGCTCCTAAAGCCTGTGATAGATCCATCTAATCCCCAGAGCTACAAGCCAACAGGGGGTAGGACATGCCAGCCTAACAGCAACAGCGAATTCAAAACGGCATCAACTTCGTGGTGCTAGTCTTTTTCAAAGACTTACCTAGGCTGGCGCTCTTACGCATATCGAACGGTTACACAAGACTTGACTAGGATGGTTCACGAATACGAATATTTTAAATCCTTAATGGTCCGTTATTGGAAATTACATGTTTTGCAGCGAGGTTAATCCACTAACGCTCGACCGGACTTTGACATAATATTTTTTCCCTAAATTATCATGATATATTTAAGATGCTTTCGAACTGAAGGGTTTAAGAATTTGATTTTGTAATGTCACGGAGACAGCGAATGCATAGTAAATGCACTTAACAGTTCCCCACATTACCGTTGAAATCCCCAATGCCCAAACTCGAGCAGGTCGTGTTTCTACACCATGCAACCAATATCACCCTCAGCCATACATACAAGAGTCTTTGAAACGTTCTCATGCCCAACCGTATCGCACCTGTGATAGACGAACACCTCATACCAGAACAAGCAGGTTTCCGAGGATGGTTTTGAGAAGGGTTTGGTAACCGGAGATGTGTTCGTTGATCTATCAGCAGCTTATGACACTGTTAATCACAAATGCCTACGCCATAAGATTTTGGAACTCGCCAAGAATATCCGCTTGACTGAGCTAATCAAACAATTGCTCGCAAACAGGATGTTCTTTGTTCAGTTAGGAGCGAAGAAGAGCCGATGGCGTAGGCCTAAGAATGGGCTACCCAAGGAAGCGTGCTCGCTCCTCTCCCTGTCAAAATCTATACCAACGACAACCTAGAGGGCACAAAAGACCTGTCGTTTTATGCTACGAAGACGATCTTGGACTTAGCGTAGAAGATGCAGAAGTCACAGTTTTTAGAGAAACTCAGCAAATCTTTGTATGAACTCTCTCCTTTGTACGAGGAAAACCACTTACATGCAAATCCATCCAAGACACAGGCGTGTGCTTTCCATCTACGTACCCTACCCTTGAATAAAGCTGTCTGCTAAGAAACCGACAAACTTGCGTTGTATTTTCACACTGTATGTATTATTGACAATTACCCTCACTTACTTTGCACATTGTGTTCAGGTTGAAATCACATGCTTTAGCATTTGAAAGGGGCTACCCGATCTAGAGAAGATTAAAATAGTACACTGCCAGTGGTTTGTTGTGTACACTAAATGGATTCAGGTCCTACTAGTCTAGGCATAAAACCACAAACACCTGTTGTGGTCAGGTGCAGTGACTGTGCTACCCAGAGCGGACAGCCTTGATTAATTGCTTGTGATTTAATATTCCCTGTATATCACATTTTCCTAATGAAAAGATCAACATGCAAGAAGCTTGATTAGCATTATATGCGATTTCCTGCCGGCTTATTACAGGATGTCTTCGTCCAAACACCACGTACAACTTATATGTCCTAGCAGGCGTTGCTCCACCAGACATCCGTCGTAGTGTAGAGAGCATGCAAGAGCGTAGCTGCCAAGTATCTAATGTGAAGCACCCTTTGTCCGGATAGAGACCTGCTGCCAACCGTCCTTAAATCCAGAGAGAGTTTCTTAAGCAAAGTCCAACCTCATGAATCAGTCTCCTTGTGGAAAGAAAGACTTGTTATTAACCAAGCAACATCTATTGGTATTGAACCCGGTTAGTTGACTCCTCGTAGGCTGAATGGTGGTGCCTCAACGATTGAGACCCAGAATCGGCCGATCTATTAAGGTTTCTTTGCAGAAGTTGACCCACTGTTTGGGAACAACATGGCCAGACAAGGAACCTTAGGCGTGACTCAATGTACAGCGCCAGACGTTGTACACCCACTCTGGCTGTACCATATTTGAGAACCACTGTGTTTGGACACGATGAGAAGAAGACTGATATTGGGGAAATGAAATTGAGGTACATTTATTCATTTTCAAGAATATTGCCAGTTTTATTTGCGGGAAACAGACGGTTATATGATTTTAATAGTTTATTATGATTTACACTTGGTTTTCCCCTAGCTCCGATGGGGACGACAAAACAACAGCAGAGAATGACATTTCCCATAGTCTACATCGACCATATGCGTTTACTGACATGAATAAAAAATCAGACTATAATTATGCTTTATTTATTAGCTTTTTTTTTAAAACCATTTGGCAGGTGTTTTATGCAACTTTTACCTGACTTGTTGTCTTAGTGGTTAGAGAGTTCGCCTCACAGCTGGGATGTCGCGTGTTCGAAGCCCGACCGGGTCACAACAAATACTTAACGATTGGGTAACTTCTGCCTTTTGTCAAGTGCTCGGCAAATTAAAGAATGGAGTATGGAAGTTTAAACACGCAGAGTTTACCAGAAAGACTAACCCTACTATAGCTTTCATTGCAATTTGGCAGATACGTGGCCTAGGGTTATGGAAACGGATAGGTAGGCTGCGCGGGAAGGGACTTTACTCTTTACTATTACATGCAAAACAGCTTGTTTCTACAAATTGATTTTACATCTATTGAAAAACAACGATGTAATTGAGTCGTATTTTGGCATACAGCCTTGCGAGTGTATCACGGATGTTTTAAACAAGAACACTCTAGATCTCACTGGTCACACTCTTAAACTATTGTACTCAGTCGGTTTGAGGAAAGAGTGTGGAGCAAAAAAGTTGAGGTCAAAATTAATCAGCTTGAAGTTAAAACATAAATTTTCCGTTTTTAAACCCTCATCCGAGTAAAACTGTGAAATTCCATGTTGAGTATAACAGTTTTGAAGTCTTAACTCAATGTTGCGTGACAAAGTAGTTTGACACAGTGACGGATCAGAAATTACCATGCGTTGATTTGACCTCAGTCCAACGTGCAGCCTAAGAACGATTAGTGTGCAGCACCAACCAGTTTAGGAGAGGGGGGTGGTACCGGGGCCAGAATATAATAACATTTGTCATTCATAGCTAAAGTTGATCGTAGGGTGTGGACTTCATGAAAAAGGTCGGATGACAAAATTAAAAGTGGTGGCAATTTGCAAACGGACGCCATTTTCCAAAGTGGAAGCCATCTTAAAGGCAAAACACCTTAGAAAACAGTTTTGGTCTTAAAAGGTTTTTTCTGGTAAAGGAGTTCAGTAACCCCCCCCCGGAAAACTATTCCACAAAAACGATCAAATATTGCATGTGCCGAGGTTTCCAAGAGGCTGACATCTTATTGACACCAACCCGACATCTTTTATAATATAGCCTAGGAAGAATGGCTGTGGTATCAAAATTAAAGATTTCAGGGTCAAGGAGTTCAATCCAAAACCATTTTCAAAACTGGTCAGATGAAATTGAATATAAAATTTAATGGACGTTCCATACGCCACTATTTTCTTAAGATGGTTCGACTATAAAAGCAAAAATCGTTTATACATCATGCTTTATACAGCACCTAGGATGACGAGTTTGGTGACAAGTGTATGTTTTAGGTCAAGGATTTCCAAAACAAGCAATATCTCAAAAATGTCAGGTGAAGTCGGGAGTCATTTTATTCATGGCTCACCATGCGACACCCAAAAATGGTGACACCTTGACCACTCAAACATATATGGAATACATGGAATTTGGTTGTTTATGCCTTACTATTTTAAAGAAACTATTTTTGTTTCTTCAGATATGGTCAAGAGTAAAATGGCCGCGGATTTCACACACTTAAATGGCCTTGGTCACGTGTACACCCGTTGGTATTCACTATTGGGTTTTCGTTAATAGGGGCCCTAAAGCGCAGTTAGGAAGTTCCAAGGGGGAGTTACTGAGGATTTTGAGTTGTTTAATTATTAAGCATCTGGGTTAATTCTATTTTAGCACTTTGCCCATTCAGCCTGACATTGCCAGTAAACTTAAATACTGTTGGGTACGTGATATTAAAAATATTGAGCTATCTTTGAAAACAGTGACATATGGAATTAAACATCACTTGTATTCATCTTCCCCCCAGTTTTTTTTTTTTTTGGAAAATAGTTTATTGAAACTCCTTGACCCAGAAAACACTTAATTTTGACACCACAATTATCTTCATATGTTATATAATAAGAAATTACGGTTTTCTGATATGAGATGTCGGCATCTTGAAAAATAGCCTTGTAAAAAATTGTCATGGACTAGAACTGTGGCAAGTGTATATTGAACATCTTGACCCAGACCCAGACAACATAACATTTTTGACACTACTAATTCGCTATGGTAGTGATATTATACCTTTAAAATGGCCGCCACCATTTGGAAAAGTTGGTTTATGCGAATTGCCATCATTTTAATTTGTCATCACGTATTTTTGTGAACACCAATACACAATGACGATTTTGAGCTATGATTGCATATGTTATTATTCCGGCCCTGGTTTGTAGAATAGAAATCCTAGGGCCATTTAACCTCAGCTGGCACGCCCTAGATGGTGGACAGGAGGGTCGCGGAATCCTGGCCATTCTGAGATTTTACACCAAAACAAGTTATGGAATCGCTAAATTATTATTGTAGTGATTGCAATACACTCTTAATGATGTGACGTGTGGTGAGTTTCCGGCGTAACTGGGATATGTACCTAACATCAAGCCTTATGAAATTCGGCAACCTTTCACCGAGAGACGCTTATGCCTGTGACCGCCGTGTTATCAAATAGGGAAAGGATTCGCTAACATGCTCGTAAAATACGTGGTCACAATAATGTCAGCGCAAATTCAAATTTAGCTGACAAATTTATGACCGATAGTTTTAACGGTGAATGTACAACGGTACACGATATCCAGATTATAATGGATCGTGAATTGGAACCACCAGACTCAAAGCGAAGAATTACCAAGGAATACAAAGTAAAGGTAAATCTTGCCTGTGTCCTTTTGATATTTGAAAGAGTAGTTCTATTACAGGTCCACAAACCCTCACACCAATTCCAGCCGTGGCAAAACCACCGAATGTATGCGTTTATTTTCGTTGTCGCATACTTTGTAGATATTTAAGACAATAAATTAATCGTCAGCCGCGTACATAGGACGTATATACGACCATTTTCGTTTTTGTGTGGAGAAAGAAAAATTGGCATTACGTTCGGTTTTTGTATTACTCTACAAATTGACACAGTTCACACATCAAAGTGGTATTTTAGTAAATTAATTAAAGAATTATTACGCATTTGCAATTCTTAAAATGGCCCCGCATCCCGCACAAATTTTTCGAAAATATAATCTGGTCTCAATAAGCATTATAGCGCAGTTTGAGTGTTAGCCGTTTCACCTAAAGCGAACCCGTATTTTTCAAGATCCCGGGTTAGAGTGCTATTGTGTCCGTTTCACGTAATTGACGCATTTTGTTTAACATCAGTTTTCTGTAGATCTAAATAAAATTGGAAATTGATTAGTTAGGTATGTTTGAATTTTCAATATTTCTGCATTTCAATAGGTTTTATTGACCAGCATAGAGCACTAATGATCGCAAAATCCTTCAAAGCCGTTTTTCGCGAAATGCGTATTTTGCAAAGACGCTCACTACGTGACGCAACCGATGAAGTTTTAAATTTCAGTTATTAAGTGCATAAGTTCTTCTGCACTCCCGTCGGTACCTGAGGGGGGTCCAAGTGGACCCTCTTCTCCCTCTGAAAACCATTTCCCGTTAGTGGGGGAAGAAGGGGCCAGGGTGCCCCGTCTGATTTTTTTTTTTTGAGGGGAAATCGGCCCTTTTTCGGATTATTTTGCCCTGCGACCGGAAAATTTTTCATTGTGATCGGGACATTTGTTGCACCTACCGGGAAATTGCCCCTCATCAGATCCACTGGGCTGGCTACGCGCATGATAGGGACCCCCATTATATAATCACTTTCCTAAAGGATTTTTAAATGAAATCCACCACATGATAGAAGGCTTCAAAGACATCAACAATAAAGAAACAATACCTGAAAAATGAAAAAAAAAATGTTCAACAAGAACACTAGGGGCAAACATTGATTTTAATTTTGCTTCAAAAGTGCGAAAAAGACACTAATTCGTTCCTACATTTTCTACGGCATTGATTCACCTAGACTTGTGCTGATTGCGTTATTTGGGGAAGAATGAACTATATTTACCATATTAATTACAAACATAAATGTCCCATGCCATTTTATTTTTTAAGGTAACGTGTATAATTACCATAGATTTTTACAGTAAACCGTTATTATGATGTATATAAAGTATTACGGAACCAATGGCCTACTATACTTTCCATACTCTACTAGCTCATGGTGGTTTTGTATTCAATATATTTCCAGAGCTAAAATCTTCAGGAATCCACTATAGTATAGTCCCTGAAGAAGAAATACCCATACTACGTGGAAAAAATTGTTATTGAGCTGATTTTTCACCAGACATGCAGAATACATCATATAACAACATATCCAAAATCCCCATGAATCCCCTTTGGGGAAACATTTTTATCCAAGATGGCCGCCAAAATAGCTGACATTGCATATAATTAGATATATATTGGCTTCTCAAGTAGATGTTTTGATGCTTTTAGTCTAAATCTAAATTATCCATGTTTTCCTTGATGCTTAAATTCAAAATGGCCGCCATTACATATAATTTGCTTTATCTCAACTTCAGAACAAGGAAAGAGGGATAAAGAAACAAACAAATAAATTATATCTAAATAAATATATATAAGCGAATAATAAAAATGACAAGAATAATTATATAAATGAATAAATATAAATAAGTGAATAAGTAAATAGATATAAATAAATAAAGATAGATTTTGTAAAAGGGACGGGTACAAAAAAAGGAACCTGAATTATGTAATAGGAAGTCCTCTTGAGGTGTTTTCACACCCAAATGTTATTTCTCCCAATTTCTGGGATTCATCTTTTATATATTTCTTTCACACTCCAGTTTCCATTTCTGGTACTTGGTTGTAAAAATAGAAATATATATGGCCTATGGTTTCTCTGCCCATTTCTTGCAAGACGTACTTGTGTAGGCCCGAATTTATGTGAAAAATTATCAAAACTGCATTATAAAACTTTTTAAGCATTCTTTCGAATGACTATTATATGTTGAACTGGCCGTACTGGTTCTCATTGGCAGTTTTGGAACCTGCATATGAAAGTTCAATAACATAACACCCAGGTCCTTCTTTCGAATATACTAAAAGAACTAAAATTACTACTATTTGGTAATATAAACAATCCCTTTTCGGGATTATTGCTTTTAAACACCCCTCCTATATATGCGTCCTTTTCTCCGACTTCCGTGAAGATACTGCAAAGGAAAGTTTATGTCAGTGAGAATAATTAAATGTAATGGGCAGTAAAATGGCAGCCATTTTTGGTGGCCATTTTTTTTATTTTTTGTCTGTTTGTGTTTTTGTGTTTATATTATTGAAACAAAAACTGAATTCTTTGAACCTCAAAACAATCTTCAAAATAATATAAGCTAATTAATAATGGCGGCCCATTTTGGATTTTGGCGTGAAGGAAGTCATCAATGATTTAGATTTGTACATGATTGGAATTCTTTGAACCCCCAAAATATATTCAAAACCACTAAAATCATCAACCTCTACTTTAAAAGCGGAGATATAGCTAATATGGCGGGCATCTTGGATAAATTTTCCCCAAGGGGGGATTTATGGGGCATTTTCTATATTTGTTGTATGAATGCATTCTGCTGTATCTTGTGCAAAAAATCAGCTCAAACAATTTTTTTCCGGGTCAAAAACACCAGGACCACACTACTAATTAAGGTCCAGTAACAATATTTGGTTGGTAGCATAATTCCCACTGACGCCGAATAACGAAATTGCCACCCCCTTTTTGGGGTCACGCCCATTTGAGGGAAGTACTACTGCAAACAAACCACAGACCAAGAACCGCGAACAAACAAAAAACATGGACAACCGCAAGTACACTCTAATATACCATCCAAAGCACACCACTCCACACACAAATTCACTTTTGAAGAGTCATGGGTAGGCCTAAACCCCAAAAATTGGCATAGAAGCAAAAAAGAAATCAACCAAGGTCAAGGTCACACTGTTTTTGAAATGCAAAATTTATTTTCTCCCATGCTTTCATCAATTTTGTATTCCGTGTTCCTTTTCCATTTTGACCAAATTCATAAAAGGCATCAAATTGGGGTCAGTTTCCTTGGAATTTACACCTGTTGATAATGAAACTTTCCAGCCTAAAAGAAAGAAATACAGCTATCATGTTTCGAGTGTTAAGAACGCCAAACATTTTCTCCATAAATTAATTAATCCTAAAAGGCCGGGGCGAATCGCCCCCCCCCCCCCAACCCCCACCCCTCGACATTTTTGTCGTATCTCATCTATTTGTCATTTTTTCACGCCGAAACTACATGTCTTTTTTCTTTGAAGCCTTGCGCTCAATTTAGCCCATTTTGAACAAAATCGGACCTACGTTTATGACGCAGCGTTACGTAATCTCGCACTGCGTGCGAAGAAAAGCTATTTGCCATTGAAATTACACGGAACAGCAGAAATCCATTGTTTGTGCTAATGATACAGTTACATTATGTTTTATCTTATTATTTGATTTATTTGTAGTAAGAACATGTGTGCGCATACTTTGACACACATCATGGCCAAAAAATCCAACTTTTGCTTGAAAAAATGGCGAAAAACCATGAATTTTGCGATTTTTAAAAAAAATTCGCATTTTTACATGACGTCATGTTTGACGTCACTGTGACATCATACAAGTTATGTTTGTACTTTTTTGATATCAATGGACTCGGGAGGGTCATAGCTATCTATTGGTACCACACATATGATAGTTCATCAATCCGTTTCTGAGATACTAGGGGGCGGAATCCGCCCCCCCCCGGCGGTGAGATGGGTCCAAAAAGCCCGGCTCTTTTAGGGTTAAAACACATAATTCACCCCACAGATTGGAGACCTTTCCCAATTTTATGAAGAAATTGGTTGGTACAAATAGCTCTGTGAAAAAAATTGAAATAAAGAGAAAGTATATGGGTTTCAATTGTACATCTAAAATTAGCACTATGAATCCTATACCAATCCAAGTCATCCAGGGCATCCAAAGTACATTTGTTTTCAACACCATTATTGACCTGGTTCCTAAGAATGGAATAGACATGTTTGGGAACTTTAACTTGATCAATTAAAGAAGTCGTAATTTTGTCAAAAACATTTTCCTGAATGTTTTTGCGATTCTGAAACCAATCAGCACAAATACCTTTTATCAAAAAATTATATTTTCTCCTGTCAGTGATGGGAATATCAAATTCAACTACCAACATTTCAAATGGTTTCACCAGATTATAATCAATGAACAGATCAGAAATATTATGAATCCCCCTTTCATCCCAAAATGGATAGAAAAAGAATTTTCTTTGATTTCAGACGAACATTTTATTCCACCAAATTGGATCTTGAAGATGGAAATCAGACCAACCTAAATTCTCTTTAATCTTATCTCTGTACAAATACCATAATTTAATAGTTTCAGCAAGTTGGCAATTAGAAAGGGTATTCCAAACACATCAGACCATCAGCAAGATTGTCCAATCTGGGTGGAATTTTTCCAAGATATAGAGCTCTAATTTTTTCCCAAAACAAGAATGATCTGGGTCAAACAGGAGTTTAACCCAAATAAATGTTTGTGCCTGAGAAAAAATGAGAGGATCAACCATTCTCAACCCACCATGTTCATAATCATTACATAGAATGTCCCTCTTGACTCTGCCATTCCCCCATTCCAAACGAATTTATAAGAAAAAAGGTTGTTCAATTTCTTGGAAAAAGTCTTGGGAATATTAATGCAAAGAACAGAAAAAAGATAAAGAAGTTGAGGTAACACCAAAAATTTAATAACAGTGACTTCCCCCAAGATATACAAATTCCTGTGTTCCAACAATTAAGAGTCTGCTCAATTTGATTCAGTTCAGGTATAAAATTAAGTTCATAAAGAGAGTTAACATTGAGAGAAAAATTAATACCCAGAGTCTTAAAATTATTTGACCTCCATTTAAGACGTTCATCCTGAAAGGGACGAAAAATAGACCCCTTTAAACTACCAATGTGAATAGCTACAGACTTATCAAGAGTATTAAAAAGGGCTTGAAAGGATCCTAAATCCCCCTGTAAAAAAAAACAAGTGGTATCATCAGCCAGTAAATTAATCTTTTTTGCCATATCCTCCACCCTAATACCTTTAATATCATCATTACAACGGATTGAAATAGCAAGAATCTCGATCGCAAAAAGGAACAAAAAGGGAGAAATAGGACAGCCTTGGAAAAATTCCACGAGACATATCAATATGATTACTAAGAAAACCATTATTAGTAACATAGCTTTTCCTGCCTTTGTAAAAAGTCTTAACCCACTGAATAAAATTATCACCCAGATTGAATCTAGAAAGAACCTCAAATAAGAAATCATGTTCAACACTGTCAAAAGCCTTTTCAATATCTAAAAGAACTATTACCCAGGAATATCATAACTATCAGCATACTCAATCAGATCAATAATGTTATGAATAATTTACAGCCAATATTCCGACCTTTCATGAAACCATTTTGATCTTGACGAGATTGTCGAGAGCTGGTTTAAGCCGACTGGCCATAGTTTGGGCAATAATTTTGTAATCCGTAGTCAATAAGGAAATAAAGACGATAATTTTTAACGGTATTAGGATCCCGATCTTTTTAGCAAGCAAAGTGATGATCCAATTTCTGTGGGATGGAGACAAAATACGCTGTTCAAAGGATTAATTCAAAGCGGCTAAAATAAGTCAGCAATGTCTTGAAAAAATACAATGTAAAATTCAGCTGGTAGGCCATCCAGACCATACCAGGCGGCTTATTATGCTGCATGGATTTAAGATTTGAAATTAGCTCTACTTTTGAAATGGTTGATCAAGAAAGGAGCTAGCAGCCTGTTTTGAATCAGCAGTAGAACCAGAAGAATAAAGGTTACCATAAAAGGCATGCAGTTCCTTAAAAATTATATTACAACCAAACCAGCTGTTTCCTGACTTAAAATATCATTTAATTTGTTTTCCAATGAATGGAGTTGATCGACCAGGTTCTCAAGATTGGGATTAGAGTCTCTTTTCCCATGGATATCAGAGATGTCTTACTTCACCTTTTCAATTTTGTTCATAAGATCACATTTTGTCTTAGTCCTTTCCTTTTTCTTCCTGCTGGTATATTCTATGCAGTAGCCAGTAATAAAACATTTCAAACTACCCCAAAGAATATTAGGATTGGCAAGAGAATGACTATGGATGGATTTAAACTCAGTACTTTTTGATTTGATAAAATTAATAAATTCAGCATCATGCCTTAAAAAGTGACAATTGAGCTTCCAATAGCCTTTACCTCTCACAGGGATATCATTTGAATTTTTTGCAGTGACAATAGAATGGTCAGAACTAATACCGGAAATAATATTGGAAGCTTTCACATTATTGACCAAATTAGTGGATGCAAAAATATAATCAAGTCTAGATAAAGCAACCGGATGTTTTTGGTGCCGAGTGTATTTCCTGAGGTTAGGATGTTCTAATCTCCAGATATCAACCAAGTTGAATTCATCCATAAGGGTCTCAAAAATGTCCCTTGAATTAATATTGGAATGACGTGTGAGAGAACCATTATAGTCAAGAGGGCCTATGGCAAAATTGCAATCCCCTGCAATGATCAGTCGAGAGGAATCCATATTATCCAAAACAGCAAAGAGATCAAGAAAAAAATCAGGGACATCATTGTTTGGCGCATAGACATTAACTAAAATTAAATGGAAACCATTAAATAAAGCATCCAATATAACATATCTACCTTCAGGGTCCAAAACAAGCTTATTTATAGAAACAACAATGAAGGACTTGATTAGGATCCCAACACCCCTGCTGTTCCATGCAAACCTAGAAATCCACATATGACCACCCCATTGAGTAGACCACCATTTCTCATCTGTCAATGAAGAATGGGTTTCCTGGAGAAAAATAATATCATCTTTGCGTTTATGAAAGTAATTAAAAATTTCTTAAAATTATCTAACAAAATCGATTTCAGTATGTTACGCACTACAATTATGAAAGATTTCGTAAGGTCTCCATGCCAGACAGAAAGAGAGTTCACCATACATATTGGATTTTGCTCTAACTCTGCTCAGGGATAGTTTTTGTGGTAGGAGGAGGAGAGGCAAATTTTAGGGGGCGTTGATGTTTTGCCTGTTTCATGGTCACAGGTCACAGTGCTTTTAGGCCTTATGTCATTTAAAAACCATTCAGCAGCATTTAATTTGCTATTAGGTCCCTATAAATTGGAAAAAAATACATTTTCACTATACGACGGGCCATTTTGCCCCCCTTCCCGAAATGAAAACAAAGGGAGTGACATCAAAATGCTGATTATATCCCAGTTGAGATCCGAATGGTCAATAGCTGTGTGCAATACAAAGGTCATAACTGATTTAGTTGTGGAGCTAATGCACTGTCAAAACAGCACTTAAAGGTGCAACAATAGATTTCAAGTCATCCATATTTTCTTTGATATGTAGTGATTTCATATAGATTAGACACTCAATAGATTCCTAACCTTTTATTTGTCTACATAAATAACTTAAAATGAAAACAAAAGGTGATTTGTATATGTTTATATTTCAATAGAATACATAGGCTGAATTTTGTATTTGATCCTATAGAAATTAAAAAAATTAACAATTTTATACCCAAAAAAGAGTTATCAGCTTAATCCTTCCAGACAGAGATATTTTTGATAATAATAATAATAATTTGCATTTATATGACGCTCTACAAAGTGAAGAGGAAATAATTAAGCATAAAACACAACAATAACTAACACGAAAATAAGTGAGTTTTAAGTACAAGTTTTAAAGCAGGTACAGATATGGCTTCCCTCATATTAATCGGGAGCCAATTCCACAAGCTAGGAGCAGCCACCTGAAATGATGCATCGCCAGCCTTCTTATGAACGCGGCACGATAAGCATTGTGGAATCGGAGGAGGATCGCAGTCTTAGTCTGGTGCTTTCACTTTGAGCATGCGCAAGGTCGATTAAGTTTGATGGAGCAAGATCGTGAAAACACTTGAAAACAAATAACATAATTTTAAAATAAATTCGGTCCTTAACAGGGAGCCAATGAGGGGAGCGCAATAGGTCGGCAGAGCATATGTCCCGGCCACACGCAAAGACAAGACGCGCTGGTTTTTTCTGCATACGTTGCAGGCGTTTAAGGAGGGGTTTATCCAACTCTTTTGGCTCGCGAGGCCATAGTGGGGCCATTATACTGTTCAAATATTTTCCTGCTCGCGGGCCAGATTGCACCCTTCTTTTGGCATGTGCTGTAATTTCAAAAATTGTTCAAGGGCCACCACCCAAAGCTTCGCGGGCCGGTCTGCCGCGGCCGCCGTTGAGAAAAACCCATGGTATAAGGTCACATGACGAGCACCGAACATAAGGGAGGTTGGCGTTAGGACTAACGGTACAAGACAAGTGTTCTGACGGCGTAATGGCAAGCATCTTGGGTAAAAAAACGACGAATGTACCATAGATTACAAATGTGGAAGTTAATAGCCTAACACAAGGCACTAATATGAGATGACATATTCAATTCAGGGTCGAGAGTAACACCAAGATTTTTAACAGATGACGAAGGTTTGGTGATTGCATTATCAAGAATAAGCTGAATGTCAGGTAATCTGCAAAGGATCCTAGGGCTGTTATTGACAAAGAGTTCACTTTTATCTTGATATAGCAGCAACTTGTTTTGCATCAGTCCGTGGTTGACTTTGCAAGCAGTAAGGTTTGCTATAACACGCTCAAAGTCACCAGGGATGTTAGGGTTAAATTCGGAATAAAGCTGCGTATCATCAGCATAACACTTAAATCCTATATTTTGTTCACGAATGTTTTTGCCAAGAGGTTGAGTATGCATTTTGAAGCCACGCGGACCAACTATCTAACCCTGAGGTAAAGAATAATCCAGACCATGTTCATTCGAAAGAGCATTTATAATGGAAACTCTAGTGGTACGTTTTTTTTAAAAGATATGTTTCAAACCATAACACAACAGTACCCTTTAACCCAAAACAATTTTCCAGTCCATTCAAAAGGATCAAGAAGAACAGCTTTGTTGGTGTCTAAGTACTGAAGCATATCGTTCTTAACCTTTAAAAGGGCGGTCTCAGTACTGTGATAGAGAGCTTTACACCAGTGTAAAAATCAGGATTTTCCCTGAGTAAGAGCAAAACCCAAGATGTATGATGAACTCCCTCCCCGTTTTGGCATGACAATCCTTACTAATTCATTCATATTATTGTAGTGCGTAACATGCTGGAATCGGTTTTTGGCAATTTTTGGATATGAAAATGTATTTATACTAACCCCCATAATGTGGCCATTGCGCAAATTCTGCGTGGTCTCACAACCTCTTATGTCCATCACTTCTGTTGATACAGTCAGTGGTACTTTGCTCAAAAAGAAACGTGACCTCCAAAAAGGGCGTGGTCATTTCAGCTATATCGGCGTCAGAGGGAATTATGTTACCAACCAAATATTGTTCCCGGACATTCAATTCTGGTTCTGGATCTGGATCGATTTATCCTTCTAAAGCGGGTTCCCGCATCACACTAGAGCATTGAAGTGACCAGACCTTAGGTTAATGATGGGCTGTGAAATAACTTAAAGTAATGGCTCAATTCAATCTTGAAACTGTTTAGGTTGTGAATGTCCAGGAGGTGATGAGATAAGTTTTCCAGTGATAAAGAATCCAGAGAAAAAAACTGTTAGCATAAAGAGTTGTTCTAGCAGTTGGACGATTAAAAGTTAAAGCATGAGTGCGTTTATGGGTCCTGATAGGTTTTAGTAAGAAAGTGGCGCCAGTCAATGGCAAATCTTGAATAGCATGGTGAGACAGGATATTTTACGTCTGTCGTTAAGGATAGTCCACTTCATTGGCCGTCTTGGGGAACCAGGCGGTAATGCCATTTTCAAGTTTAAGTTGAGCGAGAGCGAGTTACAGACGAGATTTGACATCCGTGGAACAAGATTTGAAATTTCTGCGTATGACACCTAGTGTTTTTCTGCTACTTTTGGTAACACTGTCAATGTGTGGTTTCCAGCTTAGATTGTTACTAAAAGTGATGCCTAAGCATTGATGACTATCAGTAACTTGCAGGACATTCATGCATAACTTGTACGGAGTGGTTATGGTGGATTTTCTAGATGTGAAATGCATATTGAAGCATTTGTCGGTGCAAACTCATCTGCCAATCCTTACTCCACCTTGTAAGGGCAAACGGTCATGTTGAAAGGTTTTATTATCATCCGAATTTAATTCCCGATAGACTACAAAGCTTCATCTGCAAAAAGGCGGATCTTGGTGCCTGCAGCGACACAGTTGGGCATGTTGTTATATAAATCAGGAAGCACAACGGACCAATGACTGTTCCTTGTGGAACGCTAGATCTTACGACCGATGATGAGGATAAGATACCATCAAAGAGAACCCTCTGTTTGCGATTGGTAATAAAGGATTTGATCTAACAATGAATATTCTCTCTTATCCCGTAGTGATGGAGCTTGTTTAACAAACGAGTATGTGGGACGCGATCAAACGCCTTTGGAAAATCCAGAAGAACAGCATCGATTTGTTGTTTTGGCGTCAATAGACTTAGCCATATCATAAATGGTGAGAATTATTTGAGTGTCAAACCACCTTCTTTTTCTAAAACCATTGAGATATGATATTTTGATTTCACAATTTTCCAGAAATGTTTGGAGTTTTGATGTAAATTGCCCGACATGGTATTGGAAATGTAAGCTGATTGGGCATGTCTTATTTTTTATAATTTGCACGATATGCTTTAAAGATATATTTGTCTTGGTCAGAATTGGTTTTCCTTTGTCTATTATATACGTTTGCGTTTCATACGAGTCAATCTTTTGTTGCACCAGAGAAGATTGAACCGAGTAGTGGAAAATTTGACGGGGATATATTTCTACATAAGAGAGGTGATTTTTATCAGTAAGGAGCTCCCAATTTTCCTGACCACTGAATTTGATAAGATTTTGGATAAAAGTAACGCCGAAAGTAGACAATTCAGAACGAAGGGAGGTGATATCCCCCTTTGAATACTGATACATCTTATGTTTTAGAGATTTCGTGTAGTTTGGCTTGACATCACAAAAATACGAACAACAACATGATCACTTAAACCTGCCAAGGTGTCAACGGTGTTAATGTCAGTGGGATTTTTTGTCAGAAAAAAATCCAAGGTCTGCTTCCCGCGAGTTGGGCATTTGACCACTTGGTCCAATTGAGTTCGGTGCAAATAGAGGGAATCTATTACCTGAGCCGAGGGATCTGAAGAGTTTAGTCTGGACATTACCTTGTATACAAACCACCAGGAGCTACAGAGTACAAAGAATGTTTGAAAATTTTTAAACTTTATGTCACAGGTGTATGCATTATGAACATCAGAATTAAGATTGTTCATTTTGGTCATGGGCACTGCCGTTAGTGCAGAAGGGGCTCCTCCTTCACAGCTGTTGTACCCAATGCAAATCGTTCTCTTTACTTTTAGAGCAATTTTAAGCAGTGGCGACACAATTTTGAAACTGCTATTCTGATATAAGTAAGGCATGCAAGAGCTATTTTCCTCTGCAAAATAGCATAAAATTCTATTGCGACTCTTGCCAATTGCCAATTAGCTACAAAGGTCGGGGAGTATGTTAAGCCCCCTTATATATGCAATTTCCATAGAAAGACATGTCAAACTAGATTTTAAGACAAAAGGATTGTATTTGCCCAATGAAATTTCGTGAAATTACACAGGATGAAGTCAGTTGTCAAAAGTGTGTCGCCGTGATATTTTTGGGTTTATATTCATGGGTTGTCACAATAAAGGGGGCTGTCAAACAGCTGTGTTCTAGGACCCATGCTAATTACGCAAAAACAACGCGATGGAATTGGATTTTATTTTTGAGCCAATGCAAGCGCAACTAAAGTTAGATAAATACAAAAAATACAAACCACAAATATATTGCAGCGTTTAAAAAACGCGGTCGAAAACAGCAATGACCCCTGGACCCCTCCCTTATGCAGTTAAGTGTTAATATGTCTCCGTGTAATATTGAATTTATTATTTTTTTATCGTTTTTAGATCAATAAGCAGGATTTTATATTTGTGGTAATGAGCCTGAGCTGCTTTGAATTTGCTTGATAGATGTGATGCATTATAACGGCGATTGAAAGCTTCACATTTGGATAAATCGATACTCGACAAATGAATGGCTGGAATTATTTAACTCTCATATTAAATGTTGGTGTTTTGATTTGTATATTAATTTGAGAGCAGGGGATATTAAGAATACATCAATTAGTAAATGATAATAGAGAGTGAACTATGGATATCTTTCATGCTTAGCAATAGAGTTTCTCGTTTTAAATCTTTGCCATGATCATCTCCACAATCTAATTAACAGACCAAGAACATCGAATGTTAGTTTCCACATTAATAAATGATTTGATACAGGGGAGTAAAAAGATTTACACTCGATTTTCATGAAAAATATTAAAAAATACTTCAAGTTAGAAATTGATTTTGATACATGAAAACCAATAGCATTATATCCATGTCATGGTAAAAAAAATAAAAGTACCTTTTAGTATAATGTAATATGGTAAATTAACGGAAAAACCCAAAAACCATATTGACCACGGTTTAGGTGAGAAAAATACTTTAATTCTGGTGAAGCTGGAAAAAATTGCAAGAGAATGTCTTTCACCACCAAGCCATTTCTATAAGGTCCCCAGAATGCCATACTAAAAGTCCAGAAAAATCAAGTGGTGGAAATATGAATAATTTGCATTAATCAAATGGCCGACAATCCTAGGATTTTTACAATGATTTGTGTATTACGTATCTTAAAATACTATTTTGGCACCATAATCCCTAAAATTTGGTATATCTTATGAATAATTATATTGTATGGCTTATACAGACACCATCATTCTTGGACAGAAGTGTATTAATTTGCATAAATCCAAATGGCGCCAAATCTAAGATTTTTACACTCATTGTGTTAGATTGCTTATCTAAAATTTACTTTTCCACCTAAAATGTTATAATTTATTACATGGATGACTTTATTATATTTTTATTGTCTTATACAGGAACACAATACATGCTTGGGAGACGTATTTAATTATTTGATAAAATCAAAAATGGCTGCCCAATTCTACAAGTGAAGCAAGATGTCACTTTGAATCGGGTATATACATCTATTATTGACCCCATTTAGAGTTGTTTTCACTTATCACGGCTATATAATGCTTTAGAGCAACCCCACCTCCACCACACCCCACTCACAACACTCGCGCATGCCGCGGGCGTGCGCTGTGTGGTCGGGAAAATTGTATCTTTTTATCTATATTTAATAACTTATTACCTTCATGATAATAATACTTTGGGGCATCCCCCAAGACAAAAATAAAGTTTGGTCACAAAAATCTTGAAATAAGTTAATATAAATAAAAAAAATAAAACATTGAAAAAAATAATGTTTTAGTTTGAAGAGAATCCAGGTTTTTAATCAAAAAATTGGATTCTCAATTGAAAATGTTTGATTCTCATTGAAAACTTAGTAATCGGTGATAAAAAGGTTTTCAATTCGACCGTTTTTCTATGTAATCCTTGGATTTTCAATTGCAAATTCTGGAATTATCGCCGATTATACTGTGCAAATTCTGGATTATAGCCGATATATAGTACCTAGTTTCCATTGAAAAATCGATTTTTTTTTTTTTTTTTTTTTTTTTGTATTGAAAAAAAAAACAGTGTCTCGCAAAGAGCAGAATCCAACTTTTTCATTACACCCAAGATACACCAAGTTTCAACGAGAATCATGATTTATCGACTGAGATCCAAGTTTTTCAAATGGTTAAAAACAGGATCTTCAATGAGATTCCAATTCCTTACATCGGATGAGTTTTCAATCAAGCTTTTTCTTCGGCGATATACCAAAGATTTTCAATAGAGATTGGGGACTTTGAACAGACATGAGATTTCCAGAAGAAGCGCTCCAAATTTTCTCGAACCCCGGGTTTTACATATTGGACTGCTTACCAATGTATTAGATCACACCTGAAGTGAATAAGCGAAATTACGCCGTCTTTATGTAATACGATGATTATTTAGTACTTTCTTCGAAAGTCAAGCATGGTTTTATGGGGGAACGTTCCTGATAGCAGCAAGTTCAAAACAAGGTTTGAGGGTTTCTTTTGCACAGTTGTTCCAATAAACCTTCGAAACGTTCTCGGGAGGATGGGTCTACAAACAAATTACAGGGAAATTGAGGAAATCCGTATACTAAAAAAAATCTCTCCGTCACTTTAAGACCTCACACTCATCATGACGTGGCTATTGTGTACGGTTTTCCGCGTCCATTGAGGTTGACCCATGCTTTCCTATCCAGGTCAAAAACCTTGGGCTTGCTTGATAGCTGTAAACAAACTGCTTTAGGGTCAAGGTAGAAGACGACCATTGCTCAGTATATGGCGTTGATCCAAGATGACCCTAAAAAGATGATTGCGACCTGCAGTGCAGTGGGCGTCGTACCGATGCAGTCGTCCCCGAGGAGGCAAAATTGCCAAGTGTCCCGCAACAGAGGGGCAAAATTCATAAAAATCGTCGTGCTTTGCTTTAATGACGGTCTGAATGACAAAAAATGCGCGCGTAGCGTGTATAAGATGCGCGAAAATCGCCCCAAATTTACTTTAATTTGCCCAAACTTAGGCTGAAATTGGTTTGAAATTCCCCCCAGAGGAATTGAAAAAGCATACTTTTGGTCCATATCGTCACGCTTTTCGAGCCAGAAGGGGGCAAACTCCACCTACCGCCCCGGGTCGGTCGCCACTGCGGCAGTGTGTGGAGTGGGTTAGCAAAGTGATTAGTGGAACTATCTGATCCTTATAATAGTGTCGGTCGGAGGAATAGGTTAATACCCGGTTCTCACCTTCGGTGTTGGATCGCTTGACAGTTTGTGTCCATTCTACAGTATGTTACTTTCTATTTTAGCGCAGTAGTTTTGAAAGGGGGGAAAATAGAGCCGACAATATTGGGGTTGCTGAGTTCAAGTGCAATCAGTGAAGAAGGAATTGGCTTACAGTATATGGTCTTGAATCAGCAGCTATTTCAAGTACCGTATCGTCTGCGTAGAGAAGTACGGCATATTGAGACCAATAAAGATGAAAGTATTGACTGGGTGCTAGGACATTAACCTTGTGGAACACCATTCAGAAGTTTGGGCTTTCTATGAATTGCCCATTTGATGTACGCGGATGAACGATCCGGGAGAGCAGTATTATGACATAAGGGAAGATTTTGAGTAGCATAAGGTAGAGATCTCCATGGCAGACTGTATCATAGGCAGCAGATAGATCTATATAAAGACTGCTCCAAACTTCTGCTTTCTCTTGAAGGCTGTCTCGATATCATTGGCAAGTTTGCGATCTGATATGAAAACAAAAAAAAAAAGTTGATTTATCTCTTGAACGCTTGGGGGAGTGGTAGATGCCTTTGAAAGTATCGTTGATCCTACTGAGTATCAGTCTCCATAGCAGATTATGCGTGTGAGATAGCAGCGAGATGGTCTGAACTCTTGGCTTGCATTCTGGTTTTCTTGGGCTTTCAGGATACACTGACCTTTGAAAGTCATCCACTGAGAAATTGTTGAGGGATATCCTATTTAGAAGTAGAGAAAGAATGGGAGCTATCGCACAGCTTCATGTGCCTTATGCTTCCAGAATTCTGTAAGGGAGCCGTTCATTGCCAGAGCTTTCCCATTCTTGAAACTTTGATTGGTTTCGGTGATATCATTATAGGTGAATGGTTAAAGACATGGGACTTGACGATGGAGAGGTTTGTAGAATTGTTATTAAACTATTCGTTAAACAGCAGAGGTGGGCTTTATGCAGATTGAGAATGATCTTGGTTATTTCCATTGGTGACGATGCAATGTGCAGAGACAGTCACTGTTAAGATGGGACAGCTACGACGGTGAGTTTGTTTTTGACGGTTTTGGTTTAGGCCTTGCAGCTTGAGTGGGCTTAAAGTTGAATTGGATATCTCCATTGTAGCAGTAATGTCCCAATAGCTAGGGTGTAGAGGTTCTCCGTTGGAAGGAATGTTTGTTAGCTGCTGGTGGAAGCATGAGCAGAAGTCAGATATGTGTCGTGCTGTTAGTGAATGAAGACCAGCAGCCAGGTTTGCGCAGCTTGGCTGACAATTAACTAATGATTTGTTTGAACTTGGGCCACGTGGCTTTCCTGAAGTTCCATCTCTTTTTGTAAAGGCCGGAGAGTGACCGTGATGTCACTGATAACCAAGATATGACAGTGGCGATTAAAAGGAATCTAGGAGGATCTTTCTGGCGCAGCGGGATCGGATGTCCCCTGGTGACTGTTGAAGGTCGGGAGAGGTAAAATAGAATCGGCCCAATGAGGCTGTGAGTAGAAGGGCGGTGGGACCCGTACTATAATACAGCAGTTGTGGTGTTAAGAATAGTCATCTCCACCAGAACTAAACATTTATCCCATATTATGTGCAGTGCCTCCTTTCAGCCACTAGGGTGTATGCCAATTAAGGCACACGGCTTACACAAATTACCAGAGATATTCAGTAGAAAAATAGATTAATATGGAACATAATTTAAGCATACAACATTTGTTCACAACGTTGACAAAATAGGTAAACTGTAGAATTGAAAGCCATTTGGGTTTTATGGGTTTTCTATATCACATGAAGTATAGTAGGAGAAGAAATACAGCAAAATTGATAAAAAATCTGAAAAAATTGGGCGCCATTTTGAAACGAGTTTATTCAAATTAGTTATGCTTCCACCAATCAGGTTACGTATTCTGTATAAATAATTTACTTAGTTAATGTAAAAATATTCATTTTCTGGGCTGCAACAACAGCAAATTTAGGAAGCTATAAAACAAAATGAAGGAATCCATAGGAATTTTGCGGCAATTTGGATTTATGCAAATTAGGCGTACTTTCACCACTTGGATTTTTTTTAACTTTTAGTATGTCATTCTGGGGACCTTATAATAATGAATTGTGGTGAAAAAAACTCTATTGCAATTTTTTCCAGGTCATATCATTATTTCCCAGCCTATTGTAAAGTCTACACGGACACAGCAGCAAAGCATATTGAGTTACTGAGCGTCCTAAAGCTAATAACCTTGGCTTTGTTTCTAAAGTAAACCATGTCCGTACCAACATGTTGCCTATATTCTAACAAGTATTATGTAAATGAGAGTAGGCTAGCGTAACCGGGGTAGGGTAGGGAAAGGGGCGCGTTGTCCCCTCCCCCATGGGTCTGACAAGGAAATAAGATTAAGCTACCGGTATGCGGAAAGTGGGAGGAGGACAAGCAGAAAGGAAGTAAAAGAAAAGAGGGGGAAGGGAGAGTTCGTAAAGGATTGAGATGCAAAGGGGAAAGACCAGATATACATTGAATGTGTGCTATGTTCAAATATCAATTCCCCAAAGTAGCCCCCCCCCCCCACCCATCAGATTACGAAGACGTCGGTGAAAAAAATATGGGTCAACGGGTAATATGATAGGATTACCTATACGTATTGCATTCAAAGTTTCCACGAAAAGATACGTGAACAAGATTTCGAACAGTCATTGAAATAATGCTTCCAAAGTTGGGTGGCAGGATTCCATAAGTTTTGTTTGTTATCAGATATGAAAGAGTTTGACATCTTTGATATTTGAAGGTTACACGCGGTATCAAAGCAAACAAAGATGTCATGATGTACTTGTGTAGACTCATTAAAAGTTTCTTTGGCCATATTCCATAACATGCTATAGTGATTTTCCCATGGACAGATGAAATGTGGTGCCTATATTTTAAGATAGCATAACTTCCCAATGCAAGGTTCAAAAAATCCAAAATTCACAATTCTCTAGTTCAGGGGAAATAATCGTGTTTGTATGTTAATCACTATCTTCAGTAGATTTTCCACTGCTGTAGAAAAATTTAAACAAACGAGTGGACATCTTTTTAGACTCGCCCCTTAATAGACCGTATTCAAATCCAGCCATGTTGGTGACAAGATAAGACGCATTCCAGTACTAGAATACCTTCCCCCCTTCAATCTCCCTGTGTAATCGTAAACATGATCGATTGACAGCTTATGGTATGTACTGGTCCTGATTTCATCTTGTCCACCAACATTCTGGTGGTGACTTCATTTGATTACGGTCTATTGTTTGTATCAAACTATTCGATATTCAATTACAAAGTCCATAGCCTATAGATCCTAGCTTACTATTTTAACAACTAGTACTATGTGCTTTGACCTATATGTGTGAACTTTGACCTATACGCAAATTGGACCTCTATATTACTTTTGACCTTTTGGGTCCTCCGATAACCCTACAAAGGTCATACTCTCCTCTTCTCCCCCCGACCTTCCATGCAAAATCAGCATCCCCTATGTTATGCTAAAGTGTAACGCATAACCGGACCACTCGCATACAGTCTCATTTTAGTATAGGCCTTGTTCATGGAAAATAACCTTCAAATTGACCTCTAGAGTCACTTTTGAGTCACCCAGATAACAAACGCTAGAATGCCGCAGATTTATGGGGAGGGAGGGGCGGAGACTTCAAAATATTAAGATGTTTTTCGAAAAAGTGGCCTTTTTTTTTCCTTAAAGTGGACCAACCAAGCCAAAATGGCCATTAAAAAAAAAACTTTTTAAACATGCCATCACATCAAAAAGTGGGGGACTTTCTTTCTTGTCAGGATTTCCCTACAGATTGGACATTTTTAAAAAAATACGTGGACCTCTTGCCCCTTTTGCGTACGGTCCTGTGTCCAAATCATAACGAAATATTCTTTTCCCACATAATCGGACGATCTTTTTGGGACCGCTCTGCTTAATTTGAGTAGTATAGAAAGGGCAAAATATATTCTTGCCTTGTTTTTAATGTACATTTATATTTTCCTGATCCTAGCACTGTCAAATTTTTTGTTCTTTGTTTGCCAGATTTTCAAAATTTCCAGTTCATTCTGACAGTTTGTTTTGATGTTATGAGCAAATGTTAGTATCACGCTGCGTAATTGACCACTGTGTTTGTAATTTCTGTCCGTTACATACAATAATCAGCATCTTGAAAAATTGACCCAAGTGAAAAAATTTGAGAGTTTGGGGAACAATTTTAATCATGTTAATTAACTCTTTCACCGAAAAAAATAACATAAACATTGTCCTTCCTCCACGCGCTTTGCTCTTATATGGCTGCCATTTTGGAAAATGCAAATTGCAATTTGTTAATTTTGTCATACCTTTTCATGAACTCCATAACTCTAAGGTCAATTTTAGCTAGTAGACAACTTATTTTGCAAGCCCGGTGTGAAAGTAACTCTTAAGTTCCGGTAGATATCATAGTCCGGGCGCCCTAGACGACAAACGGAATAAAGCGTGAACTATGTTTCGTTAGAGTCACTTGAACTGAATCGATTGCCCTTTTTGTTCACCATTGTTCCCGACTGTGAGGCCCGGAGGACTATTCTCCTGCCACACCGGTATCCCTCTACTTGGTGCTGCAGCATTAAAAAACTATATGACAATCAAATGATGGATTTTTTTATTGAGGAAACCTTATGGCTTTTGGGACCAAATTATATTCAGAGAATAGATACCACTGTTTAATCAGCTTTCCCCAGAATTTTTTTTTTTTTTTTTGAATAATTCGACAAGACATTCGCAAGCTAGTTATTTTGTGAAGGTATCCATTTTTTTTCAGTCAGCCCCGAACAAATTACCTCATTGCTTACACCTGAGAATCATTATGTGTTTTTAAAAAGAACTAGCACTTGGATTACGCCGAGCTGTTGATGCGTATAATTTAATCAGCTGACATTAGGAACTGCCTGTTAAAAAGATATGCTGTTTACGGTGTACCATCGACTGCCAACAAAAAAATAAATAAAAATGAAAAAAAAATAAAAAATGAAAATGAATCAATTTTCGATTTAAAAAAAAAAAAAAAAAAAAACAGATTTTTTTCATTTTATTTTTTTTTTTAGAATTTTTTTTAATTTTTTTTTTTAGAATTTTTTTAAAGATTTTTTTTTCAGCTTTGTTTTACAGCACTTTTTTTATTTTTTTTTTTACCACATTTTTTTTTTTTTTTTCCACTATGGCTTTTTTTTGGCGGTCATTGGTACTGCGTGTGTGAAAAAAATTGGATGTGGATGGGAAATAATTTTTTTGCTATATAACATGGCTGGGGGATTACAAATCCCGGAACCAGCCACGGAGTGACCGAGCGGTTGCTGTTTTGGTTGCCAACAACTGTAGCCATGCCCTGGCCGGCAGGGCATGGCTAGATTATGCCGTATTGCATATATTACTGCATGTCGCATAACTAATTTCGCGCAAAATATTCGTCTCCGATTAGACTGTTCACACAAAAATGGTGATCATTTTGCTGTTTTTTTGTGATTGGAGGTCGATGAAATGAAGCGGGCAGTATCTTATGTTGAACCTCTTTACGTCACAATTTGACCCCCTCTAGCTACTGAAAAAGCTCACTGTTCTCAATTCTCAAAAGTCCCTGTTTGAAACGAGTGGTCATAATACCACCCGTCACTCTTTACCTTCTTACCCCCTAAATTACCCCCCCCCCTCTTTACAGCCCCCCCCCCCCCCCCAACTACTAAACCCGATTTTTTCTTTTCCCCCTCTTTTCCCTTTCTTTCCTCCCAAAAATAAATTCCTTTTTCTAGACGGGTATTAATTACAACTTGTTATTGTTTATCCTACTCCTGTTATACCCCGTTACATTTATATAGTGAGGTTGCCAGGGAACGGGTGTTATCCTGTGTATAACCAGGAGCAGTGGCAGAGGGCAAGTTCTCCCCCCCAGCTCAGAACCCTTGCCCAAATTGCCCCCTGTCCCCTTCATGGCCTCCAATAAACTGACGCTTTAGTCAGTGATCGATAGAAAAGGCCTCAAATTTTCCCCCTCAGAATGCAAAGCATCTGGCGCCCCCTCTGTCCTGGTGTCTAGGGCCTCCTGTCTCCTTCTGCCCCCTACCCCCCCCCCCCCATTTGAAAAGGTCTGAAACGGACTATACTATTTCCTAAAATGGCTTTTTAGTTGTGTTAATTGTAAGTTCACATCCTTTGCGGTCTTTTAGCGAAAAAAAATGGAAGGTACCATAGGGGTTCCTTCAAATGTTCGAGGTGTGTGTGTGTGTGGGGGGGGGGGGGGTGTTGCCACCTGCTTAGAGACCTTAGGTGTAATGGGCAAAATGGTACTTATGTTAATTATGATGCTACTAAGCCAATACTGACAATATTTGTAATATCATTCTTATTTTTTTTAGATTATTTTTTTTGTGTATTCTAACTTTCTATATGTTTGTACTTTATATTTTGAAGAAATGACATGTGTACTCCACAGTGATATCCCAACCACGGTCGAATTTAGTAGAAAATCAGTTTTGTGGACGAAGTCGTAACTAACACGAAAGTTTCTTTATCTATATGATTAAACGGCCAACTTTTTGAACTGTGCATGGGGAGCGCCATCGTTGGAAATTTAATTGTCGTTTCCTCCTCCTTTTTCCATTTTTCCATTTTGTCCCAGCCGTAGCACCACCGCCGATCCTCGCCCAATCATAACTTGCTTTCACAGTGCGCGGCGTGCGCAAGTTATTTAAAAAACACGTGCTGATTTGCCAACGCCCAGTATGTTGCAATAGGACTCCATGGTTATCGCACATGACCGTGTGTGAACGGGTGTGGCGTGAATCGCATCGTTGTGCATGTCACGGCGCGCGCGTATGATTCGCGTGATCGTCAGTACGCCTGTGCTACGCATCCCGTTGGTACACCACTGGAGAACGGTTAGAGAGGCCGACTGAGAAAGAGTGAGAGAGGGGAGAGAGATAGGAGGGGGATAGAGGGGAGAGAGGGAGGGAGACAGAGTGGTATGTAAAGGGGAGATGGAGAGGTGGTCAGGAGAGTAACACGGAATGAGAGAGAAAACGTAATTTGTAGAGGAGAAATGTTGAGGATATAGAAGAGAGGGGAGAGATGAGATGGTCATACAGAAAGAGAGAGAAGAGGGAGAAAAACAAAAGAAAGAATAATTGACAGAGTATTGAGAGAAGGAGAGAGAGGGGGAAGCCAGATGCATGAGAGAAAAAGAAAAAAAAGAATAGAAAAGTGAAGTAAACAAAAAAAAAAACGGGCAAAAAGCAGAGAAGGAAATAAAAGAAAGGAAAAGTGAGAGACAGAGGTAAAAATGTAATTTGTAAGGGTCTTTGGGTGACGCGGATGAGAGAGAGAAAAGCACTTTGTAGAGGGGGAAATGTTGAGGCATATAGAAAGTAGTGAGAAGCGAGGGAAGAGATGGTTCATACAGAAAGCGAGAGGGAGAGCTGATTATTGGAGAACGGCATGAGAAAGAAAACAGCTGAAAACGTAATTTGTAGAGGGTCGAAATGTTGAGGGCTACAGAGAAAGAAAGAAAACTGGAATTAGAGGAGCAAGAAAGAGTGACCATAAACTGCGTTGACGGGAACTCTGAGTAAGAGGAGTTTGTGAGCAAAAAAAAGCGCTTAAAGGAACTTACGGGTTGCACATGGGAGTACTTTTGAGATAAAAAGGATTACGCACTAAAAGGTTACATAGAATACAATACTAACTGGTTTAAATTATTTAAGAAAATGAGAACTGCGACTACAGGGTCTAAAAAGATGAATAACACTCATGTTCTTTCGCTTCTGATGTGACGGAAACTACGGGTTATGACACGGAAGTAGTTTGAGAAGATGCTTAAAAAGTCGGAAAGTTGTACGGGATTCAAAAACATATTGACGTTTCCCTTAGAAAATTGTAACCACTGAGCTACAGGATAGACGGAAACTAAAGGAACTAATAAGTATTAAAATGTTAGAATGTTGGTGACCCGGGTTAATTTATTACGGGAGTTTGAAGGGTGTCGCCGTAGTATCAGTGATCGCTTCTGTTTCATTGATCGCTTCAGTTTCAGGCGCTCCCGTTCACCCGCTAGTAAAGATTATTCTCCCAGTAGAGGGCCTATAAATTAGTTTAACTACTCTATCAATATTGCCGGGATTGTGAAACTCCTATTGCTGCATGATGCAGCCATCTTCCTAAATCTTGGGTTGATTAACAACCTGCCATATAACCCCACTATACTACATATTAGACATACTATGAGAATATTTGTTGGTCTATATATTGTCGGCTATATTATCTGGGGCTCAATTTTTAAAGTGCTTTAGGTATACATTGACAAAATAGGATGTTGATAACCTATTAATTAGCTCAAATTATTCCCATTTTTTAAGTTTCTCCGTTGGTGAATTTGAAATAAAGTGTATATTTGATTTTTTTTTCGGGGAACATAAAGGAATTGGCAGCGTTGAATTCTGTTGTTCTCTAATAGGCTATTTAAAATTAAAAGAAAGGGGGACGTATGTAAGAACATTTAGGCATTAGCCTGGGCATGGGTCCGAAAAATTGGCTTTCTGCCCACCTGTTTATTTATCCAATTGTAATCAACTTGTCAGCGTTGACACTGTGTACCAATGCCCCATAGACAATTTCGATCTCGATGGTGATAGCGCCACCATTTTGATAAGCTACATAATTAATTATGTATAAACGCATTCATGACGTAACAACCGGTCAGATGACGTAGCGTAATAGCGCCACGCAACAACTGGCGAACTATCACTACGATTTCATGCATATCATTGTGCCGTACGCATCCATTCTCTTGATCGAGTGTCCCTAGACCCGCTTTTATTTACGGATCCCTGTACTTGTGCAGTGCACCACCAAAGCACGCGCCACTGACAGACACTACCTGGCCACATTCAGACGTCAGTTTTTCTTTTTTCAGTGAGTTAGGGGACAATGACGTCACGGGTGGCCAAACAGACATTCACAAAAAGCTTTCCTTTTCAGGAAATTTCAGATGGGTCCCCCGCTGCTTCGGAAGGACGGAGCGCTGAACAAGGAGGTTGGTGGAGGGTGAAAGCTTTGGAATTTGAACGTTTTGGTACTAAAAGTGTTAAAATTATTGGGTGGTGGGCCCGGGGGGGGTGGGTGGTTTCAAGGGATCGAGCCACCCCCCCCCCCCCCCCCCATCAAAAGTATTGGGTGCAAGCCCCCGATCCTCCGAGCCAATCCACCACAAACAGTCAACTTATCCAATTTTAGTCTAATTTTGTGTGGAGTTCGTCGTATCGTGTCCAAACAAGTGCAATCTCAAATTGAATCCAGCCATAGCATAGAGATGTGTATGCTTACAGGCTACAGCAGCGCATGACTGCTTCACTTTCCGCAAGGTGTTCTTGTCTGTGCATTGTTTGCCCAGGGCAGACCAAGACATCTATTGCCTGTGTATGTCCTGTTCGCTTCCAGGTAGCCCAAATTCCTGCAAGGAAAGCTTAGAGGCATTGTTGTGTGGGGAGTCTAATGATGCGAAAGTACGCAGGCAACACGCATTTCATCATCATCATCATTTATTTATTTCGATCCATATCATAAAAATACAACATACAAAACAGATATGGGGGAGAAGACAAGAGGCCAAATGGCCAAAGCGGCTTCCCCTTAAATCAAATGTCACATGAAAAAAATAAACATTATTATTATTGCAACGATAATACACTAAATAAACAACCATTGATATACGAACAACAGGCAAACAAACACAACAAATGCCCAAACAAGATCTTACTCAAATCCAAATCACTACTTGTATACGAAATAATTAGGTTTTGATTTTTGAAAGAGGTCTAAACTGTTGAGATTGATTGCATTTTTTTATGTTTTTAGGTAAAGTATTCCAAAAAATGGACCGAGCCCTTACACCCTTAGCAGCCAAAGATTGTTTTTCATTAAGTGATAGCATTTATATTTCCTGGTAAATGATTTATGAATAGTTACTTCTTGTAGTAAAATATTCTCAATATGGGGTTTGTTCAGTAGAATGTTTTTAAAGAAACCTTCCAAGCTCTAATTGTATACATGTCAAAACATTCAAAAATTTTTTGATCGTTACATATGGTGGCATAATGACATCTGTAATGGCTACCTGAGAGTATTCTTAAAGCAAGTTTTTGAAATTAATAGTCTTACTAAATGAATTTTACTTCGTA
>JAMKCH010033725.1:0-29704 GCA_023653785.1 Ophioderma brevispina
GAAACACATGTATAGTCTCACATCTTGATCGTTTACGTTGTGACAACAGAGATACAGAATGCTTGTTGCTTTGACGTATTGTAGTTATAAACGGTTAAGAGATGATAGTTTGGTGTCACTAGTCAGGTACCAGGTCACGTGCCAGGTATCAGTATCAGTTTGCTCTTCGGGGGAGACCGTATATATATAAAATCCGACTATGTTGTAAATAAGGTATGTACGGACCTTCTGCCCAAGTGCTTATTATTTTTTTCAAAAGAAACCGGGTATTAGTCTAAACAGTACAAAATTTACCTGTTCCCTACCTGATTCAAAAAACCGAAGTATCGAGGACGATATAATCGGTTGTTGTTTTCCAATGTAGGGATACGTACGTCATTTTTACCTGAATGGTCCCCCGAAGCAAAATAATAACCCAAATAATGCCGTGACGTCATCAAATCTTTATTTTTTCCAAAAAATTGGCTGTTATTCCCATAATAAAATTCCTTTAAGAGTCAACCACTGTATTATTGTTTATGTAATAATTTAATATTTCAATTGTCCCCGCTAGAATGTGAAAAAGATGGGTCCATAAGTCTGAAAACTGAAACATAGTCAGCCGGCTAAAATACCCTTACCGTGGATCTGAATGAGAGACGCGATCCACCGTGTTAGTTTCTGCAGGCTTACAGCCACTTGCGCGGCTGCGGGGGTTATGCGTCTAGATAAGAACCCAGAAAGAATATAGAAGTGTAAATGAACATATGTCTTATATCATTAGTAACGCATAAACTGCAATTTTGTTCCAGTAGTATTTCGTAAATTCAAGATGTCTGGCTACTAAAATGGTTTTCAAGAGATTTTGTAACTCGGTAATATTAGCCGCCATCTTGATTTTCAATATGTCAACAACAAATATATACCAGCTTTGAGTTTAATTGCTCAAACGGGACATTTCTCATACTTTAAATCACATTCATCCTAAATATAAGTTAATTTCTAAGTTTTAACACATTTTGACAGGGGACAAATTGGGCTCGCATATTGAATGTAAATATAATTACTAAGTTAAAAAAGGCAGATATGATTTTCTTCCTAATAATCGAAGACATATATCCTTAAATTTATTCTCATTTTATGACTATACGGACTTAAATCTACTGCATTTAGCACTTTATACTCTGTAGATCTTCGAGGCGGCCATGTTGGTACCATCTTGGATCCGAAGTAAAACAACAATACAAATAGTTGGCAAGCGGTCATAATGGCCTAGAACAACAATTGTGTCTTGTGTTGAGATACCGGTGAAAAAATTTATTTTTCTATAAGGGGATCCTTAATTGCATAAATAGTAAAAAATGGCACGTGGGGACAATTTGTGATTTTAACATAGCTAATCGTTTCTCTGCATGTGTCGATTTATAGCGACATATAGAAATTGATTTCAGGGGGGCACGAGGACCCCCATCCACCCACAAACAAGTCGCCAAAAACTGTTTGCAGTCCCTAGGAGCCTCCCTTTTCCACTTAAGTATTAAAATCGGCAGGTGACAGAGTCAGACAAGCTCCTGACATTCAAACAAATAAACATCGGTTCGTGGGTTTACAAATTCTGACTATTCCAAACATTCTAATTGCATTTTTTAAATGGCCAAAGTAGTAAGTAAAGCCAGGTGCTATTGACAGCTGCGCATTCAAATGTCGTGGATGACCAGATCCTTACTACTTAAGTACTTACGCCCCCCCCCCCCCCTTAAATGGACAAGTATGGCAGACAGAAATAAATCGGAGAAAATGTTTGATTTGGTGTTGTATTTTTTATTTACATACAGGGTTCCAAAAAATAAGCCCCCCCCTAAAATTCAAGGACATTTCGTTGAATAACTTCACTTATAGAACTGGATGATTGGAAAATTTAAAAAAGTTTTGAAAGAGGAACATTTGTCTCGCCAAAAAGTCTTTGCTTTCAACACACCTTTTGGCATCAACACACACTCCCTTTTTTTTCCAAAAAGATGTCAGAAAAAGTGGCACTTTATTACCATATTCAGTAAGTTAAGACATTAACAATTTACAACCACGATTCATTTCCATAATCATTGCGATCTGAGGTAAATAAGCATAAGACATTGACGCCTGGGCAAGACAATAAACAAACAGCAAAATATGCAGAAAATAAGAATGAGGTTTAGCTTAAATTGGCCCGACTTTTTTATAGTCTTTTTTATGAAAGAAAGAAGTTTAATGTTTGGGGGGACAATCCTGTTTCGAATCAAATAAGCTTAATGCTTGTCTTCAGGTGAGACCAATAGTCATTTTCCCTCCTCGCACTGATTTGACCTCATTTTAAGTGTTTACCCCTGCTGTTACCAATTTGCTGTTGTTCGTTGATGAATGTGTTTGCATACCGCGTTGATCCAGTTCTCCTTTATATGTGTCGATCTGCTTCACAGTTCGAGTGGTGTTGTTTACTCAAATCTCATCTCATTGTTTGTTTGTCTGCATATTTGTCTTTTTGTTCATTTGTTTGCCTATGCGTCATGTTTTAAGCTTATTTACTTCAGACTGCAATGAAATAAAGAATGGAAATGAAGTCGTTGTGTTGACTTTAGACATTTGAATACGGTAAAGTGCCACTTTTTCGGACTCAATTTTTGGGGAAAAAGGAGTGTGTGTTGATGCAAAAGTGTTTATTTTAAAATAACGACGTTGTGGCAGAGCAAATTTTTCCTCTTTAAAACTTTTTGAAATTTTCTAAATATCCAGTTCCAAGTGAATTAATGCAACAACTGTCCTCCGAATTTTAGGGGGGAACTTATCTTTTGGTAACCCCTTTACAATGTGTCCGACAAGCAAGTGTGTATGACACTACGGTGCACTGGGCATAACATGAATGCTCTCAGAGTTCTTTTAAGAATTAATCCTACTTCTTATCAATTTTCTTCTTTATTTAGACCCGAAAGGCATGCTTCATATCAAGTTCAAGTTATTTTATTTTCACATCATCTTCCTTACATATGCAATAATATCGGAAAACAATATAAAACAATAATAACATGAGTTAAATACCTAGGGAGCAAAGGCCTGATTTGGTGTTTTTTTGGACACATCTTCTGTCACCCAAACAATTCCCATATACCAAATGTTCCTGAAGTCTTTGGAATAAAATTTTGGTGGCCTTCTTGCAATGTGGGATGTTAAAGTGACCTTTACCCACAGAAAGGACAAGTCAATCTCTTTTCACCACATTTTAAATTTAAGAAGGCAATTTTTTTTGAAAAACACTAAACAAAAATAACCTCTTTGTGATTATACAACAAACACTTGTGTATTCATGTTCAAAAGAACCTAAAAAGAATTTTCTCTGCAATATGATCACTGATTTAAGCATAGAAGTAGCACCCTTAACCCTCACCAATAGACACCCACACCCCATTTTCTGTCTACACCCACATTTGACGACAATGGCAATATTGTCCTTAGTCCGTATACCGTATGTTGAGAACTTTAATAAGACTGGTTTAAACTTGATTGCCATGTTTCTTTTGAAAGTTTTGGGTGAAGTTGCCAATGTATCAGACTTGCCCTATTTCAACACGAAAATCTGCATACTGTGGGTAGCACTGCTCTTTGCAAGTTATTACGCTGCAATTGTTTGTCTGAAATTGTTTGAATAGTTGAAAAATATGGAAATACAAGAGATTTTATTAAACTTCATTTTTGGTGCACATTAACAATTTTCTCATTTTGTTTTAATAAGTCAAATGAGAATGTCACACCTCCGTTAACCACCAATGTCACACACGTGGCCGTACTTAGGTGAGATAAATTTGTTAATTACCAATCAAGTTTGCTTGTTTGTTTATATTTCATTCTGGGGTGTAAAGCGTTCTTCAACGTGTATCTCTATGGTGTAACTCGCTGTGTGATAATCGTCATGGATATACGCTAGATAACCTCACCCCCAACGCACGTCGTCGTCGTCCAGCATTTATCAAGAAGTTGTGAACGACACGTGTATCACGTAGACGCAATAGCAGGATATCATATGGGCCTTAATAATTTTTTAAAGGAATTTCGTTTAACCTCCACCTACAGAAAAGGTTTGACCACATGTAGTAGTTATATTGACCTCTACATCAATGCTATGTAGGTACTACTCTCAGAAATTGTGGTATCACTTTTCAATAGGGCCAATTTAGTTTACACAGGGGTCAACTTTTACAATGCCCCAATCATGTGAAATGTATGCCATATTTGTTCCACTAATCATAAGGATTCCAGAGATGTGTTAGTTTGTACCATCTAGACCATTTGTTTTGGATTTAAAGGTAACCAATGGCTAAAAAGGTAAAAGGATCAATCTCAATTTGTACAGGTCACATTAAAAGCTAATCTGATTATATTTTAAAATACTTGAAATTATGTGCCTGAGGTAATAGGACTCACAAAGTATAGTTTTTTTGATTATTAAAGTTTCACTTAAGACGAGGTCAAAGAAGGTCGATACCAATTGGATATGTTGCCGTATGACCTATTTTGTCCCATAACATGATACTAATACACTGCATAGATGGTACAAACTATTCAATTTTGACGCTTAAGCGTAGATGAACACTTCTTTTTCAACAAAATTTGAGCACTAAAACTTCCGATTTTATCCCCTCGTACCATAGTAAAAATTGACCTGTTGTTTTACCATTTTAGGTTAAGCCATTTTTAACCGCTATACTCCAAAACCAAACATTGGTCATAGATGTACAAACTATAACATTTTTTGCATCCTTATGACCTAGACTGACAATATGACATACATTTTAGCGTTGATATATAGGGTCATATTAACTAACAAAGGTGTCAAACTTTTCTGTAGTGGGGGTAAAACGATGATTGTTGAACCTGGGTCCTAGCCCTCCCCTACCGTAGAGGGAGAATTAATTCAGCTGCCATTTGATGGTATTCGTTTTGGTCATTGTGTAACAGTACTACAAAAATGATGTTTGTGACAACTAATTTTGTTTTACATTTGAGACCCTTACTTTTCCAAAACAAACTTTGCTCACTTCATGTTTTCATGATTTCAGCATGCATGAACTTCCCGTCCCCCAATCCTGCCCACTTGCTTGCAATAGATTTTTTTTAGATCGGCTATTCGAAATTGGCATTTCTACCCGTTGATAATTAAAATGTGAAATCCGACCAGTAAGCGTTGTAGATTAATTTCTTTAAAAACCGAACGTAGTCCCCTCATCAACACTCGACGGCGTTTTCTTTGGATCTATGTTTTGTTGTTGTTTGTTTTTTAACTTTTCAGTCAATATCGCATAAAAAAAAACATAAACATCACCTGACAAGACATTTTTGTGCGTCTTGAGTATGCATTGGTATAAGATGTGGACTCCAGATCACCATATCGCGGGTTGAGTCTTTAAGGCAGGCTATTTTTTGTTTAATTATTACTGTCTTTACTCAATTTCTGTTAAGGTTTCCGAAATCGTGAACATATTCCTTTCATAAAAACGATGTATTTGTTCATTTCGTTTTGGTGTGGTTTGGCAAGTAAGTAAAAATGATTCCATTTTAATATTTGGTAGTGTGTTTTAAATATTTGATGGATTCTTTGAAAAATCTGATATTTATAAAAGAAAACAAACAATAAAAAAGAACAACTTAAATGACTTAGGTCAGCTTTAAAATGTGTTCGAAATGTGTACACTATAGAGAACTTCTCTATTGTTTAAACCACGCCTTAATATTTAAAAATGGTCCTTAATCCTATTCTACTCGCCCATGAAATTCGTGCAAATACTGTACGATGAACACAAAACAGGGTCTGTAGATTTTGGTTTAAGATAAAATCTGTAACGTATTTTTCTAATCTTATCTGCAAAATATTTTAAATTTCTTTCAATAATTCCAGGACATTTCTGCGGCATATCTAATCTTGATTTGTATTTAAAATATGGTTGACTAAAAAAGTCACAGATACCCAAAGTAATTATTTTTATCCTAGTTTGGGTCCAAAATTTTGGTAATAAAATAGCATAAGTTTGAACAAAATATCATATCCACCCCATTTCTTTTTACTATGAGAAAATGGTACCATAATTGGTATAAAGATATAATAAAGGGAACCCTGATCAGAGTTTGGATTACAGCTTCGCTTCTATATCGTTGTACAAAATCAAAATGTGATAATGTTCTGAAAAAATGGCCAACTGTGCGAGTAAAATAGGGTTACTTCAGTCCCAGGGTCTCGCGTTTATACATGTAAAATATTTTGAAATTTCGTCTTTTTTGTATTCAATACTCAAAATCGCCTAAAATCACTGAAATCTTTATACAGCTGTAGATTGTTGAAAATAGAGATGTTTGGCATCCAAAGGGGTCCAAAACGATGAAAGGTAGATCTAATGAGGCCAATTTTTTAACAAAATGCGCGGGTCTTTTTAGACAAAAAAAATCAAGTGAACAAAAGCCTACAAAAATAATGGCTAAAAGACAATTTTAAAAAATGCACGCTATCTTTCTGAGGCAAACCTTTTTTTCTTGGCGCATTTTTTAAAGGTTTGCTCACTTGTTTTTTTTTAAATTTTCCTAAAACGAATGAAAATTCGGCCGCAAGTGAAAAAGTGGGTCAAAAAGCATTAAAAAATGACACAAGTTCTAAATAAAAAAAATAGCATTTAAAAAGAAAAAGGCGCATTTATCATTTGCATTTTTCACATTCTTTCCAAGACAAACTTTTTTTGGCCTAATGTAAAAATACATTCTGGAATCCACTTGCCCATAGAAAAGTTGTTTGCTTAATGAGATGGTTGCAACCTTCAGACCAGTTAATCGTGTAAAACAATTTCGCCCAACAGCTAAGGTTTTTATCAAACATTAGGAAAGAAAATCCATGAAAAAAATTGCAAGTAAAACTTTTCCATACGGGGAACGGAACGCAATATATTGAGTGATTATACAAAAGGCCGTTATACAGCTCATGTTTGTCATAGGCATAGGATCGTAATATTTCTACTTAATTAGGAAAAATATATATGTTGTGTGTGGTTGTGTGTGTGCGGTCCTTTCCCTCTCTTCTATAATACATTTATATATGTGTTGCCCACCACGGCGCTCGCGCACGCAACGCCAACACACACCACACACTTTAGCGACCAATTAGAACATGGGGCAAATCTTTCAATTTTAGAGATATCAATATCTTATGAAAGTATTCCACAACCATCTCCCCTGCTTACACATTGAGCGAGAGCGCCCTCGGGTATATCAATCCTTACGAGATCGCTATTTCGTTCATATGGAAAGGTTTTCAGTTTATCATTGTGGCGAGCTTTTAATAGAAAAATAGCCCTAGGAGCTAGCAGACATTTGTTTACACATCTCAATACAAAATGTTGTGAGTGATTTACTATGTAGACATACTGACCAGGACCCCTGAAACATAATTCTTAAGTGTGCCCCAAATGTTGCCTTAAGGAGAAGGGGCAAGGCAAATTTTGTGCAGGGGTCAATTTTTTAGATTGATCCAATCATGCTGAATAGTATATCACTTTATGTTCTACCACAAGGATTCAGGAAAGGATAGTTTGTACTAACTACAACGTAAAGTTTAATATAGTTATAGCAAAACAGCAAAAATCACTGTAAAGAAGGGTCAATTTCATTGTGTACATGGGTCCAAATTTTTTTAGTTGGCTCCGATTTAGATACAAAAATAGTGCAAATTTTTTGGTGGAGCTCATAGGATCAAACAAGGAAGAGTTTTTGGGTGTCTCAAATGCCTTGCTTAAAAGTATGGGAACAAGGTCAGCCCAATTGGAATGACAATTGGACTGGGACCTTCTGTGCCCCCTACATCGGCAACTTCATATTTTAGAGAGTCAACTATTCCTTATTTTATCCTATGAAACTCCATCAATAATTTGCACATTTTTATCTAAATCAGAGCAACTTAATAATTACCCCTGTACAACTGAAATTGACCCTTTTTATTGATTTTTGCTGTTTTTTTAGCGTATACTCTTAACTTAACGTTTGTAGGTAGTACAAACTATACCTTTCCTGAAATCATTATGGTAACAAATACATGGTAATACTTTTTCAACATGATTGGATCAATTAAAATTTGACCCCTACAAACTTTGTTTGGCCCCCCTCTCCTTAAACACCGGTTGCTGCACTTAAGATCACGTTTCAGGGGTTCCCGGTCAGTCTGTCAACATATTTAATCACTCGAACCTTTTGTACTTGAGATTTGTTAGCAAATGCTGCTAGCTCCCGGTTATAAAGTTTAAATGGCATGACGACATATTTGGACTACTAGTTTTACTATGGTATGTCATTCGCCTGCAGAGAGCCCAGCCCTTTTTTTGCGGATTGCGGGCAGATATTTTTTAAACCTGCTATAACCTAAAATAGTGTTTGTCAAATGCAGAGTAGATCTTCTCTGGTTCATTGCTTGTCCTTTTCCCCGACTATACCGCGGCATTAGACTATTGAGTACACCCCCTCCCCCAAAAAATGTAACCCCCCCTCCCCCCGTAAACAATGGTTGAAGCACTAATCATGTTTATACGATGATCTAAGCAGGTACTATCTTCTGTCAAGATTCCAATTCTACGTATGGCTCTGTATGACCTATTGGCGGAGTGGGATTTCCGGCACACCAAACTGTAAAACCACTAAATTTAATTTTATAAAACGTAATTAACTGATTTATTGACAAATCTGCTTCGTGTGTTTCCACATTGACGCGGGGGGGGTGGGGAGGGTTCGAAGCTCAGTGGTATTATTAAATAATCTCGTAAACGTAATGAACAGTAGGACTACGAATAGACGATTTTACGGTATTTTTTTGCGAGGTGGCACAATATAAAAAATGGGGTTGGCGCCGTGTCCTGACGAAAATACACCTTTTCCTTTATTTTTTTGGCACACATAGTTATATCACAGAATTGAGTGGGTTAAGGGATGAATTGCCATATATTTCGGGCCAGGATTCTCGTGCCGAGGAGAGTCCGACCGCAATGTCGTTAAACTACAAGAGGGGTTTCTTGAGCCGAGGGGGGAGAAGGTTCTTGTGCCGGGGGAGGGTTTCTTGTGCCGGGGGAGGGTTTTGTGCCGAGGGGGAGAGGATTTCTTGTGCCGAGGGGGAAGAGGGTTTTAGTGACGAGGGGAGAGGGTTTCTTGTGCCGAGGCGGAAGGGTTTCTGTGTGCCGATGGAGAGGGTTCTTGGGCGAGGGAAGAGGGTTCTTGTGCAGAGGGGGAGAGGGTTCTTGTGCAGAGCGGGGGGAGAGAGAGAGTTTCTTCTGGCCGATGAGGAGAGGTTTCTTGTTGCCGGGGTGTAGAGGGATCTTGTGGCGACAACTGGGCGTATTGAGGCGAAGGGGAAGAGGGTTTGCTATCGTGCCAAGGAGGAGAGGATGTCTCCTGCCGAGGAGAGTCCTACGCAATGTCGTTAAACTACAAGAGGGGTTTCTTGTGCCAAGGGGAGGAGGGTTCTTGTGCCAAGGGGGAGAGGGCATCTTGTGACGAAGGGGGGGGAGCGGGCATCTTGTGGCGAGATGGTATCTTCTGGCGAGATTGGCATTCTCTGGCGAGGGGGGATAGGGCGTCACGTTGCCCAGGAGGAGGAGACGTCTCGTGCCGAGGAGAGAGTCTGACCGCAATGTCGTTAACTACAAAGAGGAGGTTTCTTGTGACGAAGGGGGGGGGGGGGAGAAGGTGGAGAATGTCTTGAGCCGATGGGGGAGGAGGGGTCTTGTGCCAAGGGGGAGAGGGCTTTTTGTGCCGGGGGGGAGAAGGGATCTTGTGACGAAGGGGAGAGGGGCCTTTTGTGGCAGATTGCGTTCGTGGGTGAGGGGGGCTAGGGCTGCGTCACGTGGCCCAGGAGGACGAGGACGTCTCGTGCGAGGAGAGTACGACCGCAAGTCGTTAAACTACAAGAGGGTTCTTGTTACGCCGAGGGGGAGGGTTTCTTGTGCTCGAGGGGGGGAGCGAGGTTATGTCCGAGGGGGGAGGGGAGCGGGTTCCTTGTGCCGAGGGGGGAGAGGGTGAGAGGTTTCTTGTATGCCCAGGGGCTGGAGGGCAGCTTGGTGACGAGGGGAGAGACATCTTTGCGGGGGAGAGGGAATCTTGGGGCGAGACGGAGGTCATATCGTGCCCAGGAGGAGAGGGCGTTCTCGGGCCGAGGAGAGTCCGACAGCAAATGTTCTAACACTACAGAAGGGGTTCATGTGCGAGGGGGGAGAGGTTTCTGTGCCGTGGGAGGGTTCTTGTGCCGAGGGGGGAGAGGTTTCTTGTGCGAGGGGGAGAGGGTTTCTAGTGCGAGGGGGAGAGGGTTTCTTGTGCCGAGGGGGAGAGGGTTTTTTGCGAGGGGGAGAGGGTTTTGTGCGAGGGGGAGAGGGTTTCTTGTGCGAGGGGGAGAGGGTTTCTTGTGCCGAGAGGGAGAGGGTTTCGTCTACGATGAGGAAGGGTTTCTTGTGCCGAGGGGGGGGGGGAGGGCAGTTCTTGTGGCGAGAGGGCTCTTGAGGCGAAGGGGAGAGGGTTGTATCGTGCCAAGGAGGAGAGGAGTAGTTGCAAGGAGGGAAATCCTAACGCAATGTCGTTAAACTACAAGAGGGGTTTCTTGTGCCAAGGGGGAGAGAGGGTTCTTGTGACGAGGGGGGGAGGGCTTCTTGGCCAAGAGGGGAGAGGGCATATTGTGACGAAGGGGAGAGGGCATCTTGTGCGGATGGTATATCTGGCGAGATGGCATTACGTGGCGAGGGAGGGGGGCATAGGGCGTCACGTGTCCAGGAGGAGGGGGGACGTCTCGTGCCGAGGAGAGAGTCCGACCGCAATGTCGTTAACTAAAAGAGGGTTTCTGGTGCCGAGGGGGGGGAGAGGGGAGAAGGGTCTTGAGCCGAGGGGAGAGGGCTTCTTGTGCCAGGGGGGAGAGGGCTTTTTGTGCCGAGGGGGAGAGGATCTGTGACGAAGGGGAGAGGGCATTTTGTGGCGAGCTGGCGTCCGGTGGTGAGGTGGGATAGGGCCGTAACGTACCCAGGGGGAGTTGGCGTCTCGTGCCATGGAGTCTGACCGCAATGTCGTTAAAACTACAACGAGGGGTTTCTTGTGCCGAGGGGGGAGAGGTTTCGTGCCGAGGGGGGGAAGCGGGCTTGGGTTATTGTGCGAGGGGACGGGAGCGGGTTTATGTGCGAGGGGGGAGCGGGTTTCTTGTGCCGAGGGGGGAGAGGGTGTCTGGGGCCGAGGGGGGGGGGGGGGGAGAGGGCAGCTTGTGACGAGGGGAGAGGACATATTGAGGGAGGGAGGAAATCTTGTGGCGAGAGCGAGGGCCATCTCGTGCCGATGGGGGAGAGGGCGTATCGTGCCGAGGAGAGTCCGACCGCAATGTCGTTTAACTACAAGAGGGTTGTTGTGCCGAGGGGAGGAGAAAGAAGGTCTTGTGCCGGGAGGGGTTTTTTGTGCGAGGGGGGAGGGGAGAGGGAAGAGGGTTCGTGTGCCGAGGGGGAGAGGGTTTCTAGTTGCGAGGGGGGAGAGGGTGTCGTGTGCCGAGGGTTAGCGGGTTTCTTGTGCCGAGGGTTTTGGGAGAGAGGGTTCTTGGGCCGAGGGGGGAGAGGTTCTTGTGCCGAGAGGGGAGAGGGTTTCTTCTGCCGATGAGGAGAGAGTTCTTGTGCCGAGGTTGGTTGATAGGATTCTTGTGACGAAGGGGGAGAGGGCATCTTGTGGCCAGATGGCATCTCGTGGCGAGGGGGTTAGAGGGCATCTTGTGCCAAGGAGGAGCGGGAGTTCGTGCGAGGAGGAGTCCGACCGCAATGTTCGTCTAAACCAGAGGGGTTTTCTTGTGTCGAGAGGGGAGAGGGTTTCTTGGCTGAGGAGGGGAGAGGGTCTTGTGAAGAGGGGGGAGAGGGCATCCGGCAGAGGGGGAGAGGGTATATCGTGCCGAGGGGGAGGAGGGCTTTTTTGCCCGGGGGAGGAGGGCGTCTCGTGTCGGGCTGGGGGGTGGATGGCAGCAAACAACCCAGTCAGACAGCAGGTCAGGCTTTGTGCCTGCAAAGGTCAATGATTTTGCTAAGCGCGTAATTCCCAAGCGAAGTTTGAAGTGCCGTGCGACGTTTCGAAAGAAAGCTTATATTTAAACCATTTTAAAGGGCTGACTCAGGATTCCAGATGAGGGCGCTCACCTTTTTTCAAAGAATCGTGTTTGTTGCATATACATATGACTTGTCATATCTAATCACTGTGTGAAAAATTAGACTAAGCTCAAATCGAGTCCTTCATATTGAAAAATCAAACTTGTTATAAAAACTTCCGGATCCGGAAATTGTGTATACACAGTATCTATGGCACTGTTATACTATACATAAATGTTTATTACATGAAAACGAAAAATCCGATAATCTCAAACTCTTCATATCCGTAGTTTTTTCTGCCTAGCATATCAGACATTATAATTATGTGGTAGCAGTGTTTTTAAAACTGTATTCAATTTAAGATGTCGCGTAGGGTCCCCAAACAAGCGTGGACCTGACCGATTCTGGCTAACTAACGAATATGGCAAACGGTTGATAAGATATGTGCTTCTATGTGCCAAAATAATTGATGCGGAATAGACCAGTTAACCAACAATGTTTGTAAACAGTTGGGCCTGGATCTTGAATATAGGGCGGCCTGACTGTTACACACTGGGAGCAAATGTATCTGTTTAGAGGTTTAATACTATGGGCTATAACGATTCGCAGGAATGGATTGCAAGCAACAAAAGAAAGTGACGTAGGATGTAACTGGGTCTATTGGTGTCCAACCCAACGCTTCCTAGTCGGTACCAAAATGATGTAAAAAATAGACCTAACATCAAGTGCCGATATAGTGGTACTTCGGCCTTTTACGAGATCCGGATGCAATGGTTTTGGGGTGGTTATCATAATTATAATAGGCCTGTTTGATAATTAGAGTGTATCGGTGCGCGTGGCTACAGATCGCATAGCTCTGTAGCCATGGCCCGTATGTTCAAGGGTATTAGTTTGATAGAGAGATACTTTTGCAGGGGAAGTTTCTGGATTGTGAGTTCTGCAAGGTAATTTACCAGAAAGCATGAGTGATGTGAACTTCATATTTTTTTCTAATTATCATGATATTACTAAGAATCTTTTGAACAAAGTTTACAGATGATTTTTTAATGCACTGGGACCGAGACTGCCATAGTAAATGCAAAGTGAACAGAATCGAGAGAAAGCGTTGCGAGCATTGTTCTGAGCAAAAAAAAATCACTTTGAATTAGATGCGAAAACAAGGGATGCATGCCCCTTCAATTACAATTCGCGGGGTTACTGTGCCAATGGGGAAGAGGAGAGGGTGCATGTGCCAAGAAGTATTGGTATTTTTGTATAAACATGTAACCTCCAATATCCTGAACATCATTTGAGAGAAAATGAAGAAATGTCATTATTTTGTGGAAAATTGCCAGTGTCGATTTAAGCTTTACAATACCTATCTAAAATACTCAAGGGAATTATGGACATAAGAGATACGAGGACATTTCCAGAATAGAACCGCTCCTTTTCGAACCCGTCTTTTTTCTCATAGTTTTGTAATACCTAAATGCAGCAAGTGAATAGCCGAATCTTTCCGTCGTTATGTAATTCTGTGCTTTCCTACAGGGACGATTAAGATCTCAACATATCAGGTGCAATTTGAGGAACTATTCTATCCTCCTTTCACTTTTAACTGATTTGAGTCGTGTTACTTAAAAGGATAAGATTTGGGAAATCAATTGCTGAATTTAATTTCGTATAAACTTTAAAGACACTCTCCTGGTTGGAACTAATTGAAACTTGGCCAATTCCCCTTCAGTGTGTTTAGTGTTTGAATGTTTGCAACATGGTGCGTTAAGCTGCTGCCTCTATCAGTTGTTGGTTCGGTGTAGTAACTTATTTAGTTGTAAAAGGTCTCTAGCATTTTGGTCTTCATGCCGCAATTTGTAAGTAAAAGTCATAGCTTATATTTTTTGTCAGGATAGTTCCTCATTGTGAATTAGGGCAACATATCAAGTCTCCAGAGTCCCCAGTGCTATATTGAGGAATAAGAGGGTAAAGTTTACGACGAGGGTTAAAAAATCAAAATGATCAATTGAGTTTAGTTATTAAAGATGATTATGTTAGTCAAACTGAGTAAGAAAATATGGTTAGTTTAAGGCACGCAGGGCCACCAAAAATTGTTCAAGTCAGCATGTGGTAAAATTTTCCAAAAACGTTACGATTTTAATTAAAATATTCCAAAAAAAATTGGTATATATGGCCAAAAAACAATCACACTATCTACATCTTCGAAAATGGACTTATAGGGCAGTAGGGCAGTGGCTTGTGACCCATTTGAAACCTGTCTAATGAGCCCTATAAAAATATGCAAGAAAATTACTTGAACTATTTAAATATATCTTGCAGTTATATACACAATGAGACGAACAAGTACAAATTGATTTACAAAGAATTCAGCATTCTCAAGCCTTTAACCCCCATGACCTTGAAACAGTAATTTCATATCCATAAAGCCGCAGATAGGGCAAAACTATACGTGTTCAATCCTTATGTACATGACACAACATTGCATTGGTAAAATACAGTTTAACGCACATGACATTTTTTACCAATTAACCCCTTTATTTCTGCAAATAGCCACAAGGGGAATTCTTGGGCACTAAAGATATGTTGCTCACAAAATAAGGAAACTCCCTGAAAAATTAGCTTTTAACCTATATTTTCCTAGTGTTCTATTGTGTTAAACATTTCTTAAATGAAGTAAATTAAGGTATTTGTGCCAATTTTAAGCCTCTATTATCTATATATTTTGAGTAATATATTAAAACCATCGTCAGTCTTTCACAAATTAGTCCTATAAGACATTGTTTCTTGACTATATATAGGCCTAGGTACAATATGGCATACATTCAACTTGATTGGCAGTCATTTTAAAACAGTTTGGTGGCCCCTGTTGAAAAGAGACACCACAATTATGAGAGTACTAACGAACGACCTTACCATTGATAATAAGAGGGCCATACTAACTTCCCAAGGTGTCAAACCTGTTGTAGTGGGGGGGGGGGGGGGGGGGGAAACGACCTGGGGCCATGCTCCTGCTCTAAAGTTGGTATATCAATCATCATAGTCATAAAGCTAACCTACTTTTAAATTGCACGAGAGATTTTGAGGCACCAAATATTGTGTCAAAGTATATTTATATAGATTAACACTCAAGGGATTTCTTACCTTTGTTTGTGCTACAGAAAGTCGTTAAAAGAGAGAAAGGGTAGATTTTGATTGCTTATCTTTCATATAAACAGATTCTAAATTTCGGATTGGCTTCTATACAAATTTAAATGCCACAATTGAAGTACCAAAGAAATATTTCCTCAGCTTAATCCTTTAAAGGGGGCATAGATTTTTGATGGGAAGCTTTACATCAGGGCAAATAATAAGTACTTTCGTTCGATTTTTTTACGGACACCTGGCTCGGGTCGGTGTCGGAGAGGGGGTGTGTGCGGGGGGGGTCGTTGCACCTTTAGGAAGTCCATACCGAGACTGGGGAATGGGGTAAAAGTCACCTGTTAGATTTTTAAAGGGATTAGCAAGCGACTTGCTAATCCGAAACATCGAAAAAATCATTAAATTCTATTTTTTGTTTTTGGCCTGGCATGATATGCGAACAAAACACTGCAAGTGGTTGGCTTGAAATCTGTTGTATAAAGACAAGGCAGTACTGGTTAATCTTTTTGCATCTGTAATTTTCTATAACGTCTTTCACAGTGAATATCACAGATTTTTAGCGTGATCTATGATTATGCAACCCTTATCAATACATTTTGAACTCAAACAACACCAACTTATTGATCTTTGTTTATTTATTTCTGTACTGGTGTAAACCACAATCATCTATTTAGTGCAGATTTTGAGACGAGCCGACGCTAGTGTCTATTTGCGGGAACAAATACATTTTTTCACTATTATTTGGTGGTCTATTTCTACATTAAAGCAGTTATATGGAATTGTACACACTTAAACGCTTTTATAAGTTTAAACATGCATTTGCACATTGTTGTTCTCTCGCATAAATCGCTGCTAATTATTCCTTTAATGGTGCACACCCCCATTAGTCCCATGTATGGAAAGAGGCCGAATTTGGTATAATAAATTTCTGCATAAAAAAAAAACCTAATAGGTAGCGTATTTCCTGGTAGTCGACTTAAATGCTGGCGAGACCTATGGCATAAGTCGACTACCGGGAATATTATGTCATGTTATATATATCTGTAATATATTTAAGACCATGACAATTCAACCACACTTCGTGACTTAGAATTACCACTCAAGTTTAACTGACATTTTGAGATATGGTTGTTTAATTCACAATTAAAAATATTAAACGATATTTTCCCGAAGTGGGACCTTCAACAAATACCCTGAAGCTTAGAACATGTGAATTTATATAAGATTACTCACAAAAACCAAAAATGTCAGAACCTTGTAATGCTCAGCGCACGATTTGATGCAAATGGAGAATGAAAATGATTTATTGTGACAGAGTCTAATAAAAGAATCCGGCGTGGACTAAGTCCGGAAGACAAATAAAAATTTCTGTTGTATCTCTCCCCTTGTTAATACCTCATGAGGGACTTGTGAAACACTATGGTGTCAATTTTAACATTAGTCCCCCAATACTACATACATCCAAAACTAAATATTACGGGCCATTGTCATAAACAGTCGACTGCAGATCTTGGAACACATGTTCAATGGGGAAAAGAGGCCACTAGATACCGGTGCTACCTTAAAAAAAGGAATATCAAAATTTCTATTGGTATCCTCAAATAGTAGGGGATTTTTGGGCTTCCCTTGTAATTTAGAATTTTCTTAACAATAACTCACGACACACTTCCTCCACACGCGAAATGCAATAAATTTGGCCAGAGTAGGTTGAAATTGAACATTTGATTCCCTATCTGTTGACCAGCACACACACCCATTCCTCCGCATGCGGAACGCCAAATTGTCATATGTTCATAACAGACTGAGATCAAGGGTGATTCTTGGATTTTGGTCGGGTACCCATGCTCTTCCAAAAACAAAAAAGCGGGACTAGCTACTATTGCGGGACTACCGCAGGGGTATCAAATTTACAATAATCTCTTCTAGTCCTGGTCAAGGGGTATTCAATTCAGTTAAGCGTGTGACTGGTCCAGTGATAATATGGGAAATGAACCTTGTGTACTCAAATTGCCCTATGAGGGTGCCATTTTTCTTTACGTAGCACAATGCCATTTTTTTGTAATATTGGTTCCTTTAAACGGTATTTTTTTTTATTTACATGTTGAAACCAGGTTCCGCTAGGGGTTATATTTTTCCTGTCAAATTGGGCCCCGTTTAGGGGTTATTTTTAACCGAAAAATGGTCCCGTTAGGGTATTTTCCCACTGAAAATTGGTCCCGTTAGGGGTCACTTATTCAGAACCCTGGAACGAGCATTGGTACCCCCAAACCCCTAAGAAACCCTCCTCGTGCTGAGATGCACGTGGGGCGTCGCATTTCCCGCAATGTTTTATCTGATTCTGCCTGCGGGGAAATGACGGTTTTTTGTTCGTTTGTTTTTGCGAAGCCGGGGAATCGCACATGTTAAAAGTTGATTAGTTGTTTCCGTCCGCAGGCGGAGATGCACAAATTGGTTGATTTCTGTCGCATACGGAATGGGTAATGCACAACATACGATAAAATTTTTTTTAAATACTTATCATTTCAATTGTGATTGTTCATACATTTTTTGTGATCATTATTTGCTCCGGGGATGGGGTTTCAAATTTTTTCCTTTTTTCTCTTCGAAAATTTACAGTCCACACCCCTCGCTTCGGTTAAAAAAAATCGCATCATCCCCTGATTACTCCACCCTGCAGAATTCAGTGAAAACAGCCAGCGACTAATCGTATCCAGCGATTGATAACCACTGTGTTTGGACATTACATTTTTGGAGGATCCAAGTGTGTGAAATATCGGATCCAAACATGGATAATGAAAATTGGATGATTAACGCCTAATATATTAATTGCTCCGCTATGAGTTTTAAAATATGGTGGGTCGACGCGTATCGCGCATTTTTTGCAACTCAAAGCTTGAACCATTATTGGGCTCAATCGCTCCAATTTTATATCAGTGGTGTACCCGGGGGGGGGGCAGCGGTAAGCCCCCCCCTGAAATTCTTAATTTACATAGGCCAATACTATCAAATTTTAATATATTCTTGCCCCTGAAAATATTGTTCCCCCCTTGCCCCCTGAAAAAAAGCTGGTTACGCCACTGTAGTTTGGAATACAAGAAAGAAGAACCAATTTGAAAAAAAATTGGATGCTTAAATTTGCACCTATGCATGTAATATTTAAAAAGGGAATAAGCAAATTAAAAAGCCACTAGCATCAACGATTTTTTTTCACGATGGTAAACAAATCGCGCCCCCTTTTTTCATCACTGCTACGTGCATTTACTATGGGCCCATCCTCGGGTCCCCGTGACATTACTAAATCATCTCTTAAAAACCTTTGTTAAAAAGTCTTAGTAAATCATATATTTAGGAAAAAATTTGACTTCAATCCTTCCTGGTTAGTGGTACCCCGCTGCAAGAGTGAAATTTCCAATAATGGTCATTTAGATTTAAATATTCGTGACCAGCCTAGTCTTTAGTCAAGTCTATGTGTAACCGTCGAATATGTGTAAGAGCGCCCGCCTACCTTTAAGTCTTTGAACCGACGAGGCACCCTGAAGTTGATGCCGTTTTTGAATTCGTTTTGTGCTGTTAGGTGGCATTTCCACCCCCCCCCCCCCCCGGGAATTCGATGTCTTTTGCACTGTATTTTGAAATTGTTGTAATTAAAGACCGCCTGCAGTGGCTAAGCGTAACAAGCTTATTTTTCCAAGAAATTATGATTTTTAAAAGACAAAATCGCAAATTGGTATCAGATGAGAATTTGATTTCTTCAAGAAGAATAGCATACTTGGGACCTATTGTTTCTTGTCTTCTCTTCAGGGAATTGACAATTTTTATGTAAATTTATGCAAATTAGGAACGCCATTCCAGTTTCTCAAACAACAAGAAAACACAAATTTTGTTCCTGAGCCATTGTGAACTCTGTCGGTGGATCAGATCTGTATTATTATCTTGCTTCCGCTCCAAGATGGCAGCCAACATGGCCTCTCCAACAAACCATGTTTAAACATAAAACGACGTATACCTGTATATTTAATTGTATAGTCAAACAATAATATAATTATAAATTTAAATAGATGTATGTCTTTGACCACAAGAAACTCATATCTACCTGTTTGTATGATATGCATATAAAATTCAATGCAACGGACCAATTTCTCCCCATCAAGAATCTTTTGAACCCAGGATAATTGCCTTATACGGATTTTAATCTTACAATAATACAAAAGTCTCAATAAAGTATGAATATATTGTTTTGACCATTATAAACACACAGCCTGGGCAATTTTGTTTGTTAAACTTTAAGATGGGCGGTCAGATGCACGTTCAAACACTAAACCTTAAAAAATTTACCACATTTTTGTCGTATATCTAACATAGCACACAGAAAGAATGATAAAAGGTACATGACATATGTCTAATCCAATTAGTAACGCATAACTGCTATTTTTTTTTTTTTAAAAATGGCGGCCATTCTTAAATTCAAGATGTCGAGCACTAGAGCGCTTTCACGATATTTGACTCGGTGATTTAGCCGCCATCTTGATTTTCAAATATGTCAAACCAAACAAAAAACCAGCGTTGATGTTTAATTAATTGCTCAAAACGGGGAGACATTTCTCAGACTTTAAAAAATCACCTTTTCATCCTAATATATATGGTAATTTCTAAGTTTTTAAAAAGCACATTTTTGAAGGCGGACAATTGGCCGCCATATTGAAGGTTAAATATATTTACTAGTAAAAAGTCAGATATGAGTTTCTAATAATCGAAATACATATATTCTTAATTTATTTTCTCATTTTAGGACTATACGACTAAATATATAGGCATTTATAGCATTTTAATACTCCTGTAGATCGTTGGGGCGGCGGCATATTGGCTACCAATCTTGGATCCTAAGAGCCATGTGGCAACATACAAATTTTCCAATCATCTCCAGTTCTAAAAAAAAACGCAGTTTATTCAACGAATGTCCTTGATTTTGGGGGGGGGCGCTTTATTTTTGGGACCCTGTATTAATAAAAATAACAACTCAAAATCAACATTCGTCCGATATGTATTTCTGCCATACATTGTCCAATTTAAACAACGGCAGACTAAGTAGTAAGATATCTGGTCATCCACGACATTGAATGCGCAGCTGTCAATAGCAACTGGATTTACTGCCATTTAAAAATTCTAGAGAATTTTGAATAGTCAGAATTCGTCACCCACTAACAATGTTGTATTGTTTGAATGGACGGGAAGGCTTGTAATGACTCTTTATCTTTCACCACGCAATTTAATACTTAAGTGACCAGGGGACATCCTAGGACTGCAAAATACAAGTTTTAACTTAGTATAGTGGGTAGAAGGGGGGTCTCGTGCACCCCCTGAAATCATTTCTAATCAATGTCGCTATATCAGACAAAATGCGTAGAAAAAACGATTATCTATGGAAAAATTGTCCCACGTACCATTTTTAGGTAAGTTTATGCAAACTTAGGATCCCCATTATACAAAAATAATAGTTTTTACACACCGATCTCAACAACAAGAAACAGAGTTGTATTTTCTAAATTAAAAGGTTTGAAGAAGGAAAAACATTTGGCTCTGCCAAAAGTCTTTGCTTTCAAAACAACACCTTTGCATCAACACACACTCCCTTTTTCAAAAATTATGTTGTCAGAAAAAGTGGCACTTTACCGTATTCAAAAGGTCTGAAGTAAGAAATTAACAATTTACAACAACGTTTCCTTTATATGCATTGCGATCTGAGGTAAATAAGCATAAGACATTGACGCATGGGCCCACAAATAAACAAACAAGGCAAATGGCAGGAAAATAAAGAATGAGGTGTATTAAAGCTTTAAATAGTATTTTTCTTGCATAATGCTTTTTTTATGAAAGAAAGAAGACTGTTTGAAATGGCCTGTTTCAAATCCCAAATAAGATTTTAATTGCTTTGTCATTCAGGGTGAGACTCAAATAGTCAGGTTTCCTCCATCTGCACTGATAACATTATTGTAGTTTTAAACATGAGGTTACCCAATTGCTGATGCTCTGTTGATGAATGTGGTTCCCATACGCGTGAGCCAGTTCCCTTTATGTGTCGATCTGTCTTACATTTCGAGTGGTGTTGCTTATCAAATCTCATCCATTGTTTGTTTGTCGGGCATATTGGTCTTGTTGTTCATAGTTTGCCTACAGAAGCCCGTTCATGTTTTAGCTATTTAACTTCAGACTGCAATAAAATACAAGAATAGAAATGAGTCGGTGTATGTTGCTTTAGGACTTTGAATAGGTTAAAGTGCCACTTTTTCTGACACATTTTTGAAAAAGGAGTGTGTGTTGTGCCAAAAGGTTTTTAAAAAAACGACGTTTGTGCCAGAGCCAAATGTTCCTCTCTTTAAAACTTTTGAAATTTTCTAAACACCAGTTCTAAGTGAAGTTAGACAACAAAAGTCCTCTGAATTTTAGGGGGGAACTTATTTTTGGAACCCCTACCAAGTGTCATACAAGCAAGTGTGTATGACACTACGTGCACTGGGCATAACATTGAATGCTCTCCAGAATTCTTTTAAGAAAGTAATCTACTTCTTAGCAAGTTTCTTTATTTAGACACGAAAAGGCATGTGATATATGCAGTTCAAGTTAATTTTATTTTCACATCATCTTCCGTGACTATGCATATAAGATAGGAAATACAATATAAAAAACAATAAAATATGTTTTTCATAGAGTAAATACCTAGGGAGCAAAGGCTGAATTTTGGGTTTTTTTGAGACGCCTCTTCTGTCACAACAATTCATATACCAAAATGTTCCTGAAAGTCGGTGGAATAAAATTGTGGTGAGCCTTCTTGCAGATGTGGATGTTAAAGTGACCTTTGACCCACAGAAAGGACAAAGGTCAAATCTCTTTTCACCACATGTTAAATTTAAGGCAATTTTTTTTGAAAAACACTAACAAAAATACCTCTTATTTGAATATACAACAAACACTTGTGTAATTCATGTTCAAAAGAACCTAAAAATAATTTTCTGCAATATGATCACTGATTTAAGCATAGAAGTAGCAACCTTACCCTCACCAATAGACACCCACACCCCATTTTCTGTCTACACGCACAATTTGCAATATTGTCGTTGATGTCCGTATACCGTATGTGAGAACTTTAATAAGACTGGTTTAAACTTGATTTCCATGTGTCTTTTGAAAGTTTGGGGTGAAGTTGCCAAATTTAGCAGACTTGCACTATTTCAACACAGAAAATCTGCATACTGGGAGTAGCACTGCTCTTTGCAAGTTATTACTGATGGCATTGTAATGAAAGTGTTGGAAATGTTGGAAAATATGGAAATACACAAGATTTTATTAAAAACTTCATTTTTGGTGCACATTAACAATGGTCATCAATTTTGTGTTATAAGTCAATGGAGATGTCACACACTTAACACCAATGTCACACACGTGACCGTACTTAGTGATATAAATTTGTTAATTACCAAGTAAAGTTTGCTTGTTGTTTATTTCATTCTGGGGTGTAAAGCGTTCTTCAACGTGTATCTCTATGGTGTAACTCGTTGTGAGAATCGTCATGATATACGCTAGATAACCTCATACCCAACGCACGTCGTCGTCGTCAGCATTTATCAAGAAGTATGTGAACGACACGTGTATCCGTAGAGCAGTAGCAGGATATCATAGGGGCCTTATTTAAGGAATTCGTTTACCTCACACTACAGAAAAGGTTTGACACATGTAGTAGTTAGTATGGACCCTCTACATCAATGCTATGTAGGTAGTACTCTCAAATTGTGGTATCACTTTTTCAATAGGGGCCAATTTAAGTTTACACAGGGGTCAAACTTTTAAAATGCCCCAATCATGTTGAAATGTATGCCATATTGTCCATCTAATCATAAGGATTCCAAAAATGTATAGTTTGTACCATCTACGACCATTGGTTTTGGAGTTATAAGGTAAAAATGGCTAAAAAGGTAAAAAAGATCAATCTCAATTTGTACAGGGGTCAACATTAAAAGATAATCTGATTATATTTTAAATACTTGCAAATTATTGCCTGAGGTAAGAGGACTCACAAAAAGTATAGTTTTGATTATGTTAAATGTTTACTTACGGAGATAAGGGTCAAAGAAGGTCGATACCAATTGGATTATGTTGCCGTATGACCTATTTTGTCGCATAACATGATAACTATACACTGCAGATGGTACAAACTATTCCTTATTTTGACGCATTAAGCTAGATGAACAACTTCTATCATTTTTCAACAAAATTTGAGCAACTTCTGATTTTGACCCCTGTACAATTAGAAATTGACCTTTTTTTACCATTTTAGCCATTTTTACCCTATAACTCCAAAACCATTGGTCATAAATTGTACAAACTATACATTTTTTGAATCCTTATGACTAGACGGACAATATGACATACATTTCAACATGATTGGAGCATTTTAAAAGTTTGACCCCTGTGTAAACTTAAATTGGCCCCTATTGAAAAAGTGACACCACACTTTGAGAGTACTACCTACCTAGCGTTGATATACAGGGTCCATACTAACTAACAAAGGTGTCAAACCTTTTCTGTAGTGAGGGGTAAACGATGATGTTTGACCTGGGTCCTAGCTCCTCCACTACCGGTAGAGGGAGAATTATTTAGACTGCATTTGATGGTATTCGTTTTGGATCATTGTGTAACAAGTACTACAAAAATGATGTTGACAATTAATTTTGTTTTACATTTGAACCTTAATTTTCCAAAATGTAAACTTTGCTCAAATTCCAGTGTTCCATGATTTCACATGCATGAACTTCCCTTTCCCCCAATCCTGCCACTTGCTTTGCAATAGATTTTTTTTAATCGGCTATGCAAATGGGCATTTCTACCCAGTTGATAAATTAAAATGTGAATCCGACCAGAAAGCGTTGTAGATTAATCGCTTTACCGAACGTAGTCCCTCATCAAACACTCGATGGCGTTTGCTTTGGATCTAGTTTTTGTTTGTTTGTTTTTTTAAACTATTTCAAGTATTATGCGTAAAATAAAATCACCTGACAGGCGTCTTGTGGAGTATTGAGTAGTGGCATTTGTATAGGATTGGGACTCAAAATCACCATATCGCGGGTTCGCGTCTTTTAAGCAGGCGATTTTGTTTAGTAGTATGTCTATACTCAATTTCTGTTAAGGGGTTGCAATAATCTGTGAACATATTATATCATACGCTTTATTTCGTTCATTCGTTGTGGTGGTTTGGACAAGTAAAAATGATTCCATTTTAAATATTTGGTAGTGTGTGTGTGTTAAAATATTTGCATGATTTTTTGAAAAATCTATATTTATTAAAAAGCAAAACAAATCAATAAAAAGAACAAACTGACATGACCTTAGGTCTATCTATAAATTGTGTTTCTAAAATGTGTACATATAGAGAAACTTCTTATTTGTTGACCACTCCTAAATATTGAAAAAAGGTCCTTGTTGGTACTGGTTGGGGGAGGGGGGGCTGGTAAGTTGTGGGTATGGCAGCATGGGTTAGTGTTTCATGTGGGCGGTTGTTGTGATGCTTCGGTTCAGAACCTTTTCGGTCGCTGTGAGCCCATTTGTTGCTAAGTGAGTGACTGGTTCGAAAAGGTGCTGGTCACAGGAGGAATATCAACAAAGTGAGCAGGAACAAAAAGACTGGTGCAAGTAAAAAAAAGAAGGAACGTGTGGATGGATAGAGGCCCCGAAGTGTGAGTGGATTCAGGCGACTCCGGAAAATCTCCAGGGTATACACAGAGAGCAACAGAAGGTTCAAAAAGGAAACGGTTTTGGTTTAAATTGGGGGCTGGGCTGGTTCCAAATAGCTTATGTGTAATGTCATATAAGTGGTGAAAGTTCCTAAAGTTTCCATTAAGGGGCGCACTTCTTGGTTTGGGAAATATGTATATAAGCGAGCACAGTACAAAATCCCCTCCGCCGCGAAAAGTGAACTAGTGGGAGAGAGAGCCATTAGTGGTGCGCTACCTTATAAGAGATTAGATGCATTATGATCGGACGTGCTCGGATGGTAAATATATAATACCTGCAAATATTTGATTTGTTTTTTAGAGGGTTATGATTGGTCTTTCGGGTAAAAAAATGTGCGTGCGTCTCAAATGAAACTTCAAGATTTAAATTTAGATTTGGGCAAGCAGAGGTTTAGTGCTAAATTTTCAAAATGTACATCATTGCTTGTATAAGACCTAAGCTATCAGTACGACAGTAGGCCTATATATAGGCTAGATCTTGAGGCTAGTAATGTATGAGTTTACCGATCGCCCCTGTTGTGATTTAATATAACCCGTTTTCTAAAGTTTTTCATGTTATTGTGTTCTTATTGACGTATTATCAAATACATAAGTTTTGGTAAAAAAACTCCGGTAAAAAAATCCAAAAATTGCAACGACAAAGTTGATTTCGGTGGGGGGGGGTGCACCACGGCTATATGCACTTACGTGTTAAAATATTAATATTGTTGCGGTTCCAGTTCTGCTCCATAACATTATTGCACACAATTAAAAATAGAGGTAATACTTGATGGATCAGTGGAATCCTTAGAAAGCACTATGAGAGTTTTAGATAAATTCAACAATATGTCAGGGCTAAAAATTAATGTTAAAAAAACTGTAGCAATTTGGATCGGTTGAAATAGATTATTACAAAAACCAATATGTCAACAGTTAAAACTGAAATGGAATTTCAGTGGCGTCTTTGATATGTTGGGGATTACTTTTAGTACTGATCTACCAGATATGTTAGATATTAACTATCAAAAGGCTTTTAAATCCATGGTAAATATGATGTCTATTTGGTCAAAACGAAATATAACTGTTCTTGGTCGGGTCACAGTTGTGAAATCACTTATTTTAGCAAAGATTAATTATTTGGCTCAAATGTTACCAAATCCTTCGAGTGAGTACATCAAAAACTTAAATGAAGAAATTTATAAATTCATTTGGAAATATAAGCCCGATCGAATAAAACGTTCCCCAAATGTCTCAACTTTATTCAAAATGCCCGACATAGAAATGCACTTAAAGTAAGTTGGATCCGTCGTATCTCTTTAGGAAACCAAAAATGGGTTAAGCTTCTTCACATTGCATCAAAGAAAAGAAATACATTGCTTTGGCACATACCGTTTCGATAAAATGAAGACGTCAATTAAAAACATGTTTTGGTATGATTTTTTTAGAGTAGTAAGGCAATGTGTATCTGTTATTGCGCGTAATGCGTTGCATAGGTAACCACGCAGATTATCGCATTGGGAAAACTTTCTTCATTAAAAGATTAATTTGTGGGTGTTTTGGTTGCCTTAATGGGCCTAAATAGGCGTATCATTAATTTTAAGAGACTAAAACTTTTGTATATTTCCATAACACGTCGAATTAACAACTCATACTTGGAGGAACATGAGTGAATTCTGTAAATATAGCTCATTTGATGTTCGATGTTCTATATCAAGCAAACTTACGCAATATAATCGTCAAATTATTTTTAAAATATCCCTTTTTTCATGAATGATACTTTTAAAAATAGCAGCATATTTTGGTACCAGTAAACTCTTCAGATATTAGCGTTTAAAGACGATTTTATTCACCATCTCTTTATAAATTCATCACAACATGAGCTGCACCAAGAAAACCCGATAGGCGATTGCTTATAGGACGAATTCCGGCAGATTTCAGAAACTGATAACGATTTTTAAGCACTTGTAATAAGCTAACTACAAGAGCAATGCATTGAAATTCGGCCAGTTTACTTAAAACAATATTTATAGCGGAGGCCCGCGCTTCGCGCGGGCTCCCGCTAGCTGAGTAAACGGGAGCAATCACTGAAACAGGAGCGGTCACTGACACAGAAGCGATCATTAAGAGGTGACACACAGTGGCTACACCGCCGCAACCATACCAGGCTATGATTAACGACAATTTTGGCGTATGGTCGCATGTTTCTAGCTAAGACCCACCCCCTCTAGTCACAACATATCCGTACGTATTCGTAGGCCCTAATCTTTTAATAGCTCAATGTTCCTCGAAGTACCAATCATTTACCGTAACTTCATATAGGCCTATAAAAATAAAGGTTCAATCTATAGAACCATTTTGCCTGTTTGTTCACCCCAAGCACTTGTCTATGGTTCTTAAAGAACCTTAAAAAGTTCTATGAAGAACTTCTAATTTTAAATAGGCTAGGAGGAATGTTATGTTCACATATATTTTGAAGTGGTAAGCAATGTAGAAGGAATGTGATGACCACTTTGGTTCATAAATATTTGTGGCCCAAATAAAAAAATTTCTTTCTGTTTCTACCAAGAACCTCTGAAAGAGTGCTTGTTTTAGGGTTCCTAGAGTTTAAGTTGATTATACAAAGAACCATTTTTATTGGCTACCAGAACCCTTTTTTGTTTCTATGAAGAACTCTAACACATCTTCACGGGGTTCTTTATAGAACCCAAAAAGGTTCTGTAGCCGAGAAAAAGGTTCTTTGTAGAACCTTAAACTATAGGAACCCTTAAATGGATGGTAATAAAGCACCCTTCTGAGGACGGTCGTAGGTTCTTGGTATAACAGGAAAGAAAAAAAATTGGGGGCCATGAAATTATTTTGGACTCAAAAGGTTTTCACCGCCTTTCATGTTGCTTAACCTTTCAAAATATATGTGAACACATACAAAAAGAACTTTCCTTTGCCTTGATAGAACCTTAGCACTGCTTAGGGTGAAAAATACAGGACAAAAGGGTTCTATGTTGAACCTTTATTTCTAAGAGTGTATAAGTTACAGATTTCTAAATAATAAAACGTCAATATTTCTCATCCTGTATAATTTTCCGTAGATTTTAATATTTTTCTTCTCAAAACTACCCCGGTGTCTATAACCCGTAGCTTCCGTCATACCACAACCAAAGCGTGTTATTGACCATTTTTTCCTTCTCCCCCTGATTTTTTTCACGATTTTTCTATATACTCCGTGTCTTGGCCAGCTTTCCGTATTCTGTATTATATTCCTTTCCTCATAACTCCCCAAACTCCCGTATATTGTTCCCTTCATCCTGTAGTTTATGAATACTCAATCGAGTCACATTATCTCATATTGTAATTTTTTTTCATAACTTAAGTTCTCATACTTTTCGCCATGTCCTGTAGCTCATGTAGTTTCCTTTTTGTAGATAATAAAACGTCAATATTTCATCCCGTATAACTTTCGATTCCGTTAACTTTTTTCTTCTCAAAAGTACTCCCCGTGTGCTAACCCGTAGTCTCCCGCCACATCCCTCTTTTTTCCTTATATCTCCTCAAACTTCCGTATAAAGTTCTCGAAAAGCGGATGCCTAATGGGCTATTCCAGAAAAAAATTGCTCTTCACAAAATATCTGGAATTCCTGGCTATCCTTCCACGAATTATCTGGAATTCCAAACACTACCTTCCGTAAATTACCAGGAATTCCAGACACTAACTTCCGTAAATTCCAGGAATTCCTAGACTACCAATGTAAAAAAAACCATGGAATTCCCAGATGATTATGGTTAGGGATATAGCGGGTGTTGAAAATATTTATTTTTTTCGTAAAAACACTGGAATTCCGTCACCCTCTATACCTAACATGGCTGTAATTCCCACTCTTTATTAAACATTAAATTCTGGAATTCCAGCTTTCAAAAGTGACAAAAAGTCTGGAATTCCGACGCCCTCTATATAGGGGGAGGGCATTTTTTTCTGGAATAGCCCTATCGATATGTGAATCAAAACAAAGTATCAAGGTCCTGTCGTTCCCGTAGTTGGTATTTTCTACCTCGTAAATTTTCACCCGCAACCCATATTCTAAATTTGTTTTCTTTTTTCCTTTTTTCTAATAACCCCTGTATTCCAGCATACCGTATTATATTTTTTCTCATAGGCCCAAATTGCAGTATACCGTCCGTTTTCCTATTCTCTACCTACTATAAAGTGTCAGGATTGCACTGGCACTTTCCGTATAATACGGGCATTAATACACCCCCCCCCCCCCCCCGTGTCCTCACCCGTACCCGGGGTCCTCACATATCTGTCGTGCAAGAAGCGTTGAAGAAAAAAAAGCTGTACATCCTAAAAGTCTCAGTATTTTTGTTTCTCAAACTCTCCTGTGCAACTATGACAGTCCCGGATCCCGCCATGCAGTGACAACAACTTACCGCGTGTACGCTGTCACTGCACGCAGTCTGCGGCGGCGCGTTGCTACATAGTTACGCAAAGCCACAGCGAAATGGTGCTTTAACCCATAATGCATCAGCGACGCGCTTCAGCTAGCAACCGACCCGTTTTTCCTGTTATTTCCATAGTAACTGAACAGTTTTTGATAAAATGAATGTCCAAACGCCCCATGGCATGGTATACCCAACCAATGTACAAAAAATCAGAACTTGAGATAGAGCCATCTCTGAGAACACTCGGGAACAAGGTTG
>JAMKCH010033726.1:0-15507 GCA_023653785.1 Ophioderma brevispina
TCATAGTTGGCAGTGGTGTTTGTACCCACCCTTTTTATTTTAGAACCCACCCTTTTTATGAAAACACTCTTATAATCGAAAGTAATAACCCACCCTTTTTATAATCATTGGAAATTCCCTATGCTGTCACACCTTTGTTTCTTTTTACCACGTAGGTGAGATAACCTACAGAGGACGATAATTTCCAATTTTTTGTTTTGTCAATTAAAATCTCTTAGTCCATGCAAAAAATTATGTACACTATTTGTATTGAAGTTGAACCTAACTTTGTTGGATGTTATGACACTCTTTTTTATTTTGAAATTGGATTCATCCATAGCCAACATGATTGCACATATAGTAATTTGCATTTTAATTATCAGAACCCACTCCTTTTTATTCTGACCCAAAAAAAAACCCTTTTTACAAAACCACCCTTTATAGCAATAAAATCCAGTAACCCACCCTTTTTACCACTTTTTAAATTTTTAAACCACGCCTTTCTAAATCGTGGGTTACCAACAGGGGTGATTTGCCAATGAGAAAATCAACAAAATAATCAAAAATATTAATTTTGCTTGTCTGTAAACAAGTATATCTCCCCTAACATCACTGGCAAGTTTCAGACTGAAAGCAACCTAATAAAGACAAATCAGATATTTTAGTCATTACCTGTCCATACGGACACTTTCTACAATGCATTGACTGGAGTGTCATTTCTTTGAACACTACTGTTTCTTCTTGTGTTCATTTTGCATTAGAAAAAATAATTTATGTGATTCTAGAGTTACTTTCACTTTAGAATACTCCTGCAAATTTCAAATATTTGGACTCTTTTTGGGTGGATAAACATTGATAGTGCCCTTTAAGCTTACTTCATCGGTGGTGTGTAAGAACAAGAGTTCTCCAATGGCAATGTACATGTCCATGGAATCCTGTTGTTACTACTTGGATAGCCGATTGATCAAACATGTTCCCCTAAAAAAAATATTTTTTTTTTCCCTGTGGTTCTTCCTCTGGAATAAATCCTCTCTACTTTCAAATGCAATATCTCTATAAACATCAAAGGATTCACAAGGGTGGTAATGAGTGTTTTCTCTCAATGCACCCGTTTTCGTGGGGGTAGGACATGCCAACCTAACATCAACAGCACATTCAAACGGCAACAACTTTCCGGGTGCTAGTCTGTTTTCAAAGACTTAACCGTAGGAGAGCGCTCTTACCCATATCGAACGGTTACACAAGACTTGACTAAAGATTAGACCTTGTCACCAATATTTAAAATCTAAATGACCGTTTTGCGAAATTACACTAGTTGCAGCGGGTTAATCACTAACACCGAGGATTGAAAGTCATATTTTTTCTTAATTTATAATGATCATTACGAAGATGTTTTTGAACAAAGGTTTAATAGATGATTTTTAATTGTCACTGGGACCGAGACTGCCATAGTAAATGCACGTAGGCTAGTTCCCTAAATTACCGTTTTGGAAATCCCATTGCCCAAATCGAGGAGATCGTGTCCTACCCCCCTGCATTTTTGGAACAATGTAACATGAATAAAGATCATGTCACAAAAAATTCGATTTTTAAACCCCCCAAAACCCTGACTTTTACACTCATTTTGCCAGGGTGGCAAAAAGTGGGACTTTTTTTAGCAAAATTGTAACCAAAAAGTTTTTTTGTGCTGCTATTTTTTTCGGTTTTAGACACAATGCATCCCATCGTACCTCTGGCGAAAGGACTGATTTTCTAGAATGGTTTGAGTTGGTCATTTGCCTACATAGCAAGATTCCCTATCTATACTTCAATCAACTTAACAGGAAATACTTTCCTAAAAAATCCCTGCAAAAAAAAAAAATGTTTCTGTTGTGCTTCAAAGACAGAGCACAAAAGCGGCACGCGTGAGTGGAAACTGCCATGGTTTGAAAAAAAATATGAATTCATGGGAAGATAAGTAGCATTTCTCAAAGATTACCACTTTATCTGATGTATATTAAATTTCACTCCAAATAGAACCAAGTTTCTCCTCCAAATGGCCACCTTTCCTGGGAAGGAGCTTCCCAAATTCCCCACTTTTTGAGCCATGGAACGCCTCAAGTTTAACATTCTATGAGGATTAAAGGGTAGTGTACAACTTGAAAGAACATTTCTAAGTAAGTTCATTTGACCGTTACTACAGTACGTGCATAACAAAATCGAAGCAAAAAAGCACATCAGCTTTAACTTGTGTCCAGTATGCATGTGTATTGTGTATTAAGGGCCAAATGGACATAGTTTAAAACAGCATCCAAGAGCCCCAACAACCTTTGACCAAACCAGTTTAATCTATACAAAGGACATTATGTGTAGCGATGCAAAAAGCAGGACTTTGGAGGTTAGTTGGCAAACTACAGCCACATCAACAGACAGAGATGAAACCAACTCCAATATGAACTGCATTATTCTCTCATCACAATCACACTAGGCTATTTTACTCTTATTACTATACTCTGTCCAGCTAGAAGTATGAGTAGTGACACGGGCGTATCCATTGAACAGACCATTTCAGCGGCCCGCGTAGTAAAGCAAAACCAACCACTGCAATGAAAGGCGGGCAATGGGTGTACCGGCACGTGCCACTTCATGACTTTCAGACAAGATAAAGTATAGGTATATTGTACAGGACCATGGAAACTCTAGCTCTATAGTGTTTGTAACAATCCCTCTATGTTCAAATCTAATATAATGTATACTCTATCCAGACTCGACGGCCACACGATCCCAAATTTAGATGTTTGTCAATGTTTTAAAGTAAAAAAGCAAAAAACTTGAAAAAATATTCTGAATTTTGTCTTGGTATAAAGGAAATATGTTCTTATTCCAAAACCAGTGGAGCTGAAGATTCAACTTTGACATGGATGATGTACAAGTAGGGCCTGTGCAACTCTTTAAGCATAAAGACATTTTTGAAGAGCACCCCACTTTTCAAAATTAAGATTTTGCAGCTGTGGCTTGGGTAGTATCTAAGCAAATTCAGGTTAGGCTCAAAGGTGCGTATTTTCATAAAAGAACGATTTTGTAATTATCCCCAATTTAATTGAACGAGGAGCTGGAAACGACAAATTGCTGTCCGTCCATTATGAAATAATGTACACTCTCACAAAATGACCTTAAACGCGTGCCTGAGCTAACGGAAACAAAAACTAATGGATGAGTGTAGACACGTAATAGTTGCTAGTTTCTGGGCTTAATTCAACTGAAAGCATGTTTCAAGCAGCCACGGAATTTTTATAGTGATCCGTTAAGATACTAATTACAAAATTCCTCTTTGGCAGTACATAGGACAAGTTGGAGCTTTACAAAAACATATCCTGCGTGAGCACAAGACCAAAAGCACAGATATATGGAGATATACCTCCATTCATCTTCTGTTGACCACGCAGTGCACCTTTTTGCCGTCATGTCACGTGCGATGGATCAAGTATCCTCAGGACGTCACAGGTTAGGGAAGTTAAGTTTTTTTTTTTTTAGTTACCATGCCAACACGGGTCGTTCGCCCCTTTAACGACATAACTACATGAGTGATGCTCGAGACATCCAGCAGGATCCATCTTACATCCCCAACTAATGACAAAAAAGGGAAACATTTGGCGCTACATGGCTGCACGCTTCTCGGATGAGGCCATAGTAGAGGTTACAATTCTCGGGTAGGTTTTACTAACAATTGCCATGCAACTGTGCAAAAATCTTAAATTTTTGGAAAAAATTGGTGCACTCTTAAAAAATGTGGGGTTATTGCTTTTTTGAGTGGTCCTGAACTCTAAAGTCCTAGAGATCTTCGACTAGAGATTGTGCATTTGACTTAGAGCAGATACCAGCCATTGCTTGGCCCAATAAAGCAGGACATACACTCGGTGATTGACTTTACATCAGATTGCAACATAAAGACAGTAAATCTGTTCAACCTGTTGTGCTACTTGCGCCGCATTCGCAGTGAGGCGGACCAACTTTGCAGCTCTACTTACATAAAATGGTTTAAAAACTCACTACTCGAATATGACCTTCCATATTATCATCAGTGGCTAAGTTAGACATTCCAAATGCCTCAACAGGTTAATTTTTCAAAACCCATCAATCAGTTCACCACTTAATTGTTTCACGTCTGTATCACTTAAAATACACGATACATGTAACGTTCAAATCCAAATGATCTCAGACATCTAAGGATGTCTGTATGTTTAAAAACTAAAGTCCATGTGTGTACAATGATGCAACAGATTAGACCATCCATAAACAATGGTGTGATGGAGGTGGGAGTATGGTACTGGCATGCTGAAATTAATGTGAAATGCTGAAATAGTATCTACTTGGGTCCTGGTATTTACATTTCATATATATAGCAGATTAATGTAATATCGATGCAAATTGGTTGGTACCACATATTGTATGTGTATGGGTGTGTTGTGGGGGGTTATGTATGCGGGGTGGTTGTGTTGGGCGCACAAATGCATATGCATATGAATGTGTGCACCTATTCGCCCCCCCCCACCCCACCCCAAAATAATTAAACAGTTATTTAAGGGACCGGGCTTTTCACTGGATATACATGTGATTATGCCAAATATGAATTCCCAAACAAATGGCAATGCACGGAACCTATGCAAATACTAATAATACAATGTGGAATCATATGCCATGTTCTCCTAACACCTTTCATTAGTCCCCCACCAATGGAAATTAATAATCCCACCAAATGGAAATTAAAATCCCCCCAATGGAAATTAATAGTGAGAAAGTCTCTAATTCAGTCTCCAAAAAACCTCAATTCGAGAACATTAAAAAAACCCAACTGGCAACACCCCTTTTCCAAAAAAATCATTATTAAACCATTTCAAACTCATGACCTCAAGCGCCAACACCCAAAAAATATATCCCTCTCTCAAATCCTATCCATTATAGGAGGCATATGACAATTTTACACAATTTAACAAACATTAAAGAATGTTTGTTCTTAATGATAGGTTATGTAATTAATGTAGGCTGTATTACAAAAACAATGTTTTAATATGCAATCTCCCAACAAACACAGATTTTGACCCCTTCCTGATTTAAAATAGAAGTACCCTTTTAAAAATCAAAAACAAATGGAGAAGCGGAGGTAGAGAAGGGTTATACTCAATAATCAATTAAAATATTGCTTTAATATGGGATGGATTGAATCACCCCCCCTAGGAATGGTTTACTTTTACCTAGGAAGGAAAAAAGAAATTAAGTTACAGCAATAATCACAACTTGAGCCTAAATTTGGATATTAAAAAAGAATCCCCTCAATTCCTTACTCCAATATCTCCAGATCCTGAGTGACTTTTTTTTACCCTATCCTAAAATCCTAGACAATACTGTGAGACAAAATGAAAAGCAAAGTGCTCATCAAACAACAAGCGTTTAAAACCTCAATTACCAATTAATACTTTTCAATTTGTTGGTAATATAAATAATGAGGATTTTAACATGGTGTTTAACGACACTCATTTCCATCTGCTATTTATAACATCAAATGGCTTTCCATGTTTTTTTTTTTATTTAACCATTCTTTCGCAAATCAAACTGCGTTGGCTACATAACTCCTGCACAGAACACTCACATGGTTATTAATTCACCTCCAAAAGTTATTATCTACAATGTGATTATATAGAAAACAGGTCATGCTATTAAAGAGAAACTTGAAAGGCAATGAGATAAAAGTGACTCTCCGCAAGCAAAGCATATAGTGTCATTCCCAGAGACGGCGCCTTTCTTCATTTTGGCATAGTTAATGGCCTGCTTTTTGTACAATCCAAGTGCACACAGAAGATAATAGATCTAGTCCAGAGGCATTATCACTATAAGCTTGTAAAATCTCCCTTCCCTTGGCACAGTTTCAGTAACTGCCATTCGCCAGTTTTTTAGAAAATACACCCCTGTGTTTTTTGTATGATACCACGGGTGTCTCGGAGAATTACAACACCCTACTGTTGGTTACCATACTTCAAAAGTGAGATCACATTTGATAAATTTAAAAAAAAAGATCTTAAACCCACAATTATTTTTTCAATATTTTAATAAACAGCACTCGATTCGGTTCAGTAGTTTTTTGAAGAAATAAGCGATTATGTAACACATGTTAACGGACACTTCCTTCCAAGTTTTGTAAGAGTGTTATTGATATCAGAACGCGAGAAAATAATCAATACTAATACTTCTTTCAATTTAATTCCTTTAAAACCAAATATGATAATAAATATTTTGCACCACGTTCAACATAATATGGCACCTACATTACAAAATAAATTTACATCTGTTCTTTTTCACTTAAAGAGTTGAAGAAAATGAAGAATGTCAGTAACATCTTCCTTTTTTGACAAATTAATGCTAATATTTTTTTCAGAACCGTGGCTGTGTCCGCGCCATTCCAGGCAAATTCCTTTTTTCATTTACTTTAAATTGCATATCATCAGGCATTTTTCTAGAAAAGTTATGCTTTGAAATTAATATTGAAAACGAAGTAACGTTTGATATTCAAAAGCTAGGTTGGTGGTGCATTATAAAAATCTAAGAAAGGTTTTTCATCATCAACCACCAAATGTTCACCTTTTCTTTTCCTGTTTGCTTAAAAATTGTATTCAAGTGTAAGATTTTTCCATTTTGATCCAAAATTGCTTTCAAGATTTGTATATCTTCAGTCTTTTTTGACAAATTAATGTTAAAACCATGGCTGTCGCCAATTCAGGCAAATTCCTTTTCATTAATTAAATTGGCATATCCATCAGGCAGTTTTCTAGAAAAGTTAATGCTTTGAAATTAATATTGAAAACAAGTAAAGTTTTGATATTCCTCAACTAGGTTGTGCATTATAAAAATTAAGAAAGGTTTCAACCACCCCCAAATGTTCACCTTTTCTGTTTGGCTAAAAATTGATTCAGACGTGTAGATTTTTCCGTTTTGATAAAATGCTTTCAAGATTTGTATATCCACCAGCATGCTAACAAATACAAAGTAAAAATTAAACCAGTTTCGGCATATCTTGAAAACCACAATGCCCTTTGTATGGGCGACAAATGTTAACCAAACATCTTTTTCCGTGCCAGTACTTCATATAACACCATTATAGATTAAACCCGGGAATTTGAATTGCACTCAAATACATGCCATTATTATTTAAATGTTGAATTCCACATCTTATTGGAATAGATGTCCTAATTTGAATAAACTATTGTGAATACCCTTCTTGTTCAGTTTATCCACCTGCTGTTAAAGTATTGGTTACACTTCTCAATTCACCTTGGCAGTGCCACCCCCTAGTTCAACTAACATAGTTCACATTTTCTACAGATTTTATTGGTGTTGTTTTTTCTATAAAGCAATCATTCGTGTTATTTACCAGGTTTTGTTTTTTCCTTGTTGAATTTTTTGTTATAATTGTCCGGAAATTTTTTATTACAATAATAAAACGACGAACAAAATGGCATTGAACTCATCTTAAAATATTAAACAGGCCGTTCTCTTTGGAGAATTAAAAAATACAGGCTTGAAAAACACGAGTAATCGCATTATTTAACATCAAATCTGCATTATTGTGAGGCAAACTTGGAAGGAAGTGTCCTTTGACATGTGTTACATATAATCGCTTATTTCTCAAACTACTGAACCGAATCGAGTGATGTTTACATTAAAATGTTAAAGGTAGTGTGGTTTAAAGATTCTTTTCCATTCTCAAATGTGATCCTTAATTTGAAGTATGGTCGCCTATATTATGGTTGTATTCTTTCTGAGACCCCCTGTATATGACACCCAGATCACACAATGTTAGTTCACGTCAATGTATGTACAAGTAACAACCCACTGACTGTGTCCTTGGTGGGTTGAAGCCATATTGTAACTCATAGTGTATCATTCATAACTTGTACCTTGAAGATCTCCACTGGGGCCTGGGCTGCCATCCATAATTTCCTTGTGTATTGGGGAATATCCCCAACGTCCTCGAATTTGAAATGGCCACGTTTGACCAAATTGGAGAAGTCTTCCATTAATTGAAAACCATGATTTTGGAAAATCATAAGTCAAATTTTGTACGGCGAATACTATTTGGGCTATTTTCAAAAATCATTGGACACTGCCATATGAGCACATTTTAAAGGGCCATGGTCTTATCGCTAACAGCCTCATCCCAGAACCCCCGATTTTTATTGAAGTGGTGAAAAATTGGTATCTGAAGAAAGTCTAACTAGTTTTTTGAGGGCTAAAGGATGTTTTGGGTTTGGAAGTTTTGAGCGGGCAAATGTGCCCCATTTGTTTGACCAATCTTAATTTTACAACAGTACTCTATGGGTTACAAAAATCACGTTTTTAGCTCTCACATCAACGGATTGAAATATCGGTGCGAAACTTTGCATATAGGGTGGGTATGGAGGCCATTTCTCAAGATGAAAACTTTATAACCTAATCCGGGCTAGAAAGTTTGGCGAGAACCGAGAAAATCGATTCTCGCAAAGATTCTCGTAACTGATTGTTTTAATCAAAGTTGATTCTCGTAAACTTTAGAACTCAACACAGAAGTAGTAGTTGCTTCCCCGCAAAATTTTGGGTTTTGGGGAATCAAGACTGAATCTCGCACACAGCGACGAAATTCTAACCCTGAAAATCTCCCCTTTAAGTCCATCTCATTTGGCAAGATTCAAGGTGCAAATATCAATTGGGATCCTGACATGACATTAAACTACAGGTTATCTTCCTTTTGTGGGTGGTACTGAGAGGAACTTCCCATTTTGGGGCATATTAAGTGAATATAATTCAATCAATAAAACAGTGAATTGATTTAGCATACACCATACCACATTGGTGACTTTATGGTTTCCCATATATTTGGGAATTTTCTGTCTAATGAAACACACTTACAACACGCTGTTTGAGAGTCATTTATTATGAGAAACCAGAATAAAAACAATAATATCTCCGGCAACACACTTTTGACAACAGATTTGGATTATTTGTCGGCACTAAGTAACATCCTGTGGTAAATTTTCGAATTTCATTGCGGGCAATACGATTTTGCCGTAAATCCAGTTTTCCATTTCCACTCTTTCTATGGAGAATGGACATATCGAGGGCTCTATAAACATACAAATCAAGACCTTTGTAGGCCTATATGGCACAATTCCCACAATTGATTTGTCTGATTTTTTGCGGGAGTAATAGCTCTTGCATGTCCCTACTTATATCAGTTCAAAATTGTGTCGCCATTGCTTAAAATTGTTCTAAAATAAGAGACAATTTGCTGTGGGTCAAACGCTGTGCTTAATCTTGGACTTCTCAGGAGTTTCTCACCCATTATTACATGATACAGGCCTTGTTGGAAACCACAAAATTTTGCAGTGCATTATGGTAATTGAAACGCTCAACGGGCCAATTACACATTCCCCGAATGCTGTATAAGAGTAAAGTGAATTTAGTGACATAACACACGTACATTTGTTTGTTGAATAGCATGTTTTTTTCAAAAATCTTGCTTTGTGTGATGTCATCAGTCACTTGTCAACTAATTCTGGGAATGTGTAATCAGCCCATCAAGATCTCTCCTTTGGATTCCATTGAGGGTTTAGGGCAAAAGGCCCCATCTGCAATTTGCTGCCAGGTGTTAACTTGGAAGTATAGGCCTAACACGTAATAAGAACAAATAACTTAACACATGGCAGCTATTGCAGTTTGGGGGCTTCTTGGCAGCAGACCTTGATATATCATTGGGGCCCTTTTTCTTGGCAGATCATCCCCTTAAGTTATCACTCTGTGGGGGCACCTTTCTTTTTTTCAGATTGAACTCAACAAGAACTCTAACTTGCATATTTTGAAGACTGTTTCCTTCCCATTCAATGGATATCTTCTTCAGTTTTGCATACAAAATTGATACACCATGGGCACTTCGGACGAGGTCAAATCTGGTACCCCCCACCGGTGCAGAGTTCTTTATTGCAAGGTTTGTTTCTTTTACTTGCGATCATCCACACAGGCCAGTTTCTTATGTCAATAACAAAGAAGCACAGGAAGTTCTAGTGAAATAAATTATGGAAAAGGAATTAAAGGGATTACCGAATCATGTGCCATGGATTTGCAGATAACAACGACTATCTGTTGAATCGGAAGTGAAACACACTACCTCTTTACCAATATTCAAATCTCTGTCTCAGTGCTCTAATACACCAATGTACAATGAACATTGGATTCCATGAATCTTGTGGGTATGCAACTGAATTCCAATCCACACACCGGATGTGGGTTAAGAGATCTACGTCCATGTGTGTAACAAGTCATTGAACTGAGACATGGAGATGAAATCATGGTATTTGGTGCATAAATTGAACGTGTGACTGAAGCTGTTCCTGTGTTTTTTGATGGGGGGATGAAAGGCAGCGTGAGTAAGAACAAAACCTTGAAATTTCTTGTGTTTTTCTAATGAGGTATTAATAGACAGTAAAAATGCTATATTAACACGGCCTGGGCAAGTTTTTGCTGGCAAACGTAAGAAGGTGAAGTTTTTTTTAGTTTTTTGAAGCATTTGGTGCATTTTCATTTTTTAACCAGGGACAGAAAATATCAAATCTTTTGTTCAAGGGTAATTTATAATTAACCATAATATTCTCCAATACATGAAGAAACAAAATTAATAATAATGATTATTAACATGCAATAGATAATGGCAAATTGCATCTGTAAAATTATTATGTATTAATTGAAGATGTTACCTTCCTCTTCAAATAATAATTGAAGATTTTATCCTTCGGGGTCAAAGGTTAGGAAACAGCTAGGTACAGTACAAAATAATGAAATACTTCAACTCCCTTCCTCCATCAGACGGAGCATGAGTTTAAGCAACCTTTACACCAGTGGTGATGGTTCCATGAAACTGCACCTAGGGAGATGATATACTGAGAAAGTGGGAGTTTTTAACATGTCATCCAAACACCCCCCTCATCGTTGGAAGGGAGCTTCCAACCATCCCCCCATTTGGTTTGACTTTGTTTGGCACCAACCTCAACAGTTAGATATTGGCCACTTTGATAGCAGTCAACGCCTGTAAGACATTCTGGATACATTGATTGGTACAGGTCAATCAAATCTCAAGCTGAATGATCCTGGGATGTCCTCAACACATGGAGGAAGATCCAGCTGTCAATGCCTTGGTAGCGTAAATTTCATTCCGAGTGCACAAGACAGGCTCACAAATCCACTTAACCGCCGCTCTGGAGCCGTACATGCCTGCAAGGGTTTAGCAGTGCTACTCGGTGTGGATGGTCCAGGTGCTGTCTGATCCTGAAAAGAAAGTAATGACGGCACAAAGATGAAGAGGAGGAAAGTCAGGAATCAAGAAAAGATGTGAGGACTTAGAAAAATCTCATGCAAATATACCATTTTTGGGCCTTCTGATCGAAAGTAATATTTGACTTGGTCACACATGCGGAATAGAACGAAGATTATGAAAAGAGGTCAATAGAAAAAGAATGATACACAGATTCACTTCATCATGCTTGTCTCTCTAAGCTATACTGCTACTATTAATCTAAGTCTTCATGGATTACAACATGAGTGGGAGAATAGAAATTGTTGATGAAATTGCCTCAACAAAGCAGCATCCATATACCACAGAAAATAATACTTCTTTGAAGCATACTACTCTACAGCTAGCTTGTTAAAGTTCTAATCATCCCTTTCCCCCCCCCCCCCCCCCCCCCCCCCCCACTTTTCAACGTAGTAACATGAAAACACAAAATCCATTAGACTTCCTTTGAGGAAATAATGGAAAATAAGCCATTCAGTAAATGTTAACTCAGGAGCACTTAATCTTAGAATATTGAAAAAGGGTTGGTCAATTTTCAATTTCCAATAAGCCACTGGTTTTAAGTAGTTCCTTGGGAATTGAGAACCATCTCTCGAAGAACTTATTACTTAATCAAATCTTTTCCTAATACCACGTCAATTGACAAAGGCATTCTTTTTTTCCAATAAACCTAGGTCCCATATCAAAAGCAACAGCTACAATGTCGAACTAATCAAAACAGCATTTTATTACACACCTCATAAATATTCATGAACTAAACAGGCACAGTTATTGTCCATTCCTATACAAGTGCTTTTTACTACTACCGCCCGTCATCCCAGAGTCACAATGAGGTGTAAATAAAAATAAGTAGCTACATGGTTTCTATGAGGGAAATAGGAACACTATTCTCCCTCGGTCCTCGGTAACTCTTCTGGCTACAAAGGGTGAGGAGTGATAGTAACCTTACAGAAAAATATTGCCCAATTACCCTTAACCTCTGTGATAAACTATGTACTTGCAGATGAACCAAGACGTAAATCCCAAAATGTACTCTACTCTTAAATGGTTTTCCAATGCACCTGGACTCACTAATAAGGAATAAACTGTCCAGGACTGTCTTGATGATTTCCAGCATTTCCTGCCTATTACTGAATCCTATGAGCATTATATTGGAAACCAGTAAGGAGGTATTTTTGGGAAGTGTGAAAGGAGTAAATTCACACACAAATAAAATCTTACAACATCTAGTATGAATAAAGATTAACTCATGGCATGTTCACTCCAATAAACTGAAGACTTCATTAAGGGGGTGGATGACCCAATTTGATTACCTTAAGTTCATTTTGAATGAATGACCTTTGACCCCATTACTCCCTCTGTGAAATTTCACCCATATTTACAACCATTTGATAATGAAACCTAACACAGTGATCGTAAGCTTATAGAATACTATACTGGTTGACCAAATATAGCCCTTATTCATGCACAACATCTAAACCTTTCTTTGGATGTAAATTCTGATCACTTCCTGTTAAATCTGTTGATCCTGTTGACGAGGTTATTAGTGATAGACCATGGACCTTTAAAATTTTAATGAAACATCTTTGTAGCCCCAATAGAATCGGTAATCACACCTCTTCTGTGAATAGCTCTGAATGGTTCCCGCGTCTTTAAAACAAGCTCATTAACCGACAGGCGCATTCCCATCATCAACTTTTATGCGCCAATTAACCACTACTTAAAAACATCCATACTTAGATCTTAATTACCGTCAGTGACAGGCTTCCACTATGCCCACCCTGTAATAAAAAGCAACAACAACCGATATTACAAAGCCTGCACCCATAAATTGTAGTGTTTTGTGAAAACATTGATGTTTTGAGCCCCAACAATAACAACCTATAGCGGTGATCCATCATTGCATTGCAAAGGTCAGCAATCAAGGAAAATGCTACTCTATCAACCATCATGGAGGGCCAGAATAAGGTTGCAAAACTGAAACCACTCACTGCAGTCCTCATTAACTTTTTGATGTATTCGTGCGCATTCTGGAGTAGTGTTGCTTTCTTTTGTTTTCCCAAGCACGTACTGACCTTAGTAATAGTCCCACTTGTGTTTAAAACCTGAAATTAGCTTAAATTTAGGGGGTGGGATTATATGGGATCTCACCCTACACAGTAAACACAGCAAGCCAGCCTTTTCAGAGGTAAACTTTATTCTAGATCAAATGAGGTGTGTGAGCAACAAAGACCCTGTAAAATGAACTGAAATATGGAACCTAAATTTTGTACAGAAATCGTACGATACTACCAAAACAATTTATGAATTTCACAAAACATGGCATGTAATCATTGCCTTCCAGCAAAAAATTATGGTGGGACTATCATAGGTTTTCTACTATTCTTCAGATCCTTTCAAAACAGGGGTGGATTATAATCAAGCATGGGACTATACTTGGGTCAGTATGTACCAAGACAAATTTCCCATGTCAGTGTACATGTATCTTATAAAATTCACCTTATCATATGATTATACTACTTGTCAGGCTTTTAACTAGAGGCCAAGGGGGTCACCCCCTCCCCATGGCCATACAGGGATCACAATTCTGGTATGTAGAGGGAATATTGAATTTTTGAAGCTAACAATGTACATTATGTAGTCCTGTGTTCATATCACATCATGGATACCATCATAAAAGTGGTAATTAAAAAATTTTCGAGCATGTAATTTTTCATGCTACGGCTATTTCTAGGCATTTTATCAGGATATGTTTAAAATGTGATTTTTTTTCAGCTACCCTACATGTACATAACTTACACACAAAATAACATTTTTTCGCGTGTTCCTTAATTTCGCTCTTTGCGCAGAAGTGGCACGAAAAGCGCGAAATTTAAAGTAGCGAAATATTTTCCTTTCCACTTTTACAGTAGCATAAAACAAAACTTGAAAGTACTAATTTGCAGTTACTCAGGTTGTAAGTTAGTTCGTCCCCTTTTAAACAGAGCCAAAACAGTACCATCAGTTTTTGTTCCTTTAGAAAACATTACAGGTACTGTTTACGATTTTTGTCTATCGTGTTCTCTACGTTGACATGAGGCCTGACACTTGTACACACTGACCATCAAATAACCTTGGACAACAGCTTGCGGTTTTGATGCTAGACGCGATATTGCATAGTGCAAACGCCCTATTCAACTACTTGCTAATAATTGATGGTTAACCACTAAACGGTAGTTTTTATCTATCTGTATCTTAAGAAAGAAATGGATTTGAAAGCCTGAAATTTCAGGACAAGAACATAAAATACGGCCTTTCACACCTGGTATCAAAATTGATACTACTTCCTGTGTAAATCAGGGGGGGTCCCACAAGCGATCGGAAACAAGTCCCTTTATTCTTAAACATCTGTGAAATTACGCAATGTTCAATTGGTTGATGCCCGGTTTTAATTCGTTAATTGGAACCCAGGTAGTACGCGCTTCGTATTGAAGTTATTTTTAGGTTGAAGCGCTCGCGTCATAACCGCGTTTTGGCTACTTCGCGCGCGCCTGCCTACTTGGCGTTTCGTTGCGTATGATCGTTTGCATTCAACGGGTTGTTTCGATTGTTTTCCTTACGTGGTGGCATCCTTTCTTTTTTATTTAACCATAGAGCATCGCGAATTGGGGTAAAGATGACCTTAATGATAAGATGTTTAAGAAGGAGAATAAAGGTATGATTTTGGACCCCCGGTAGCCTCTTTACAACGAATTGACCCGGCGACACCATTATTTTTGCCGTGGAAGAACCGCTCCGGCCTTGTTTCTTCCACTTAAATAATGGTATCGCTTGGGTTCAATTCGTCGTCCATAGAGTACCGTTCCCCAAATCGACCTTATTCTCTAAATTGAGGATAACTGCCACTGAAAGGTATCTATAGCTCTTTTTATAATTATTGTCTACAAAGTCATTTGATTATTAAAAAACATTTCACACACATCACTCTTTGAAGCAAAAATTATTCATAAGCACTTTCATTATCAACTCCGCTGCATTTAACCACAACACTTTTGGAATGGCACGCTCTATCCCATCATCATTTTTCCTGGAACCTGTCCGGCCCTCTACTAACTCTTCCTAATATTGCACAATTACGACTGAGTTTACAATATATTTTCCTTTCAGTTCCACCAATATCAGTTCCACCAGCGATTCCG
>JAMKCH010033727.1:0-24394 GCA_023653785.1 Ophioderma brevispina
CACCCACCCCCTCTCCACCCCCCTACCTCCGTCCCCACACCTACCCCCTCCCCTATGCAATAGGAGTCTCATGTACGGAAGGAATTTTGCCTATCCAACGGACGTGTTCAGAGATACAGCAATTATGCCTATGGAAATTAGCTCATTTGCATACCTAAGGCCCGCTATCTACACATACTTTCAATTGCAAAAAAGACGGGCCCCCATGACCGGCTTTCATGCAGCACAAGAATTTTGAGTAGTCGATGTACCGTTTCACAAAACTATGCAATACTCTGATTTTTTTGCAATATTAATTAGCTCATTGCATACTCATTTGCCCGAAATACGGCCCAAAATCTAATCAGTCGAAAACTCCTTTCAGCCCACTTCCTTCCCACAAGTTTACATCGTTAGACGCCTTACGGAACCTTCCAGAAATACGTGTACCGAGGCCTTGCAGGAAAATTTTGCATAACTTATGCCAAATTGATACTTAATTATCATATTTTCTGCCCAAAATCTAATCAGGTGAGAAACTCATCAATCCACATCTTTCCACCAAGTTCATCATTGTCGCCCTTACCGAACTCCAGATAATCGTATACAACGTGGGGTTAACATTTTTTATCACGGACATACGAACAGGCCGAAACGAACGAACTGACGAACAGACGCTGCTCATTTCATGTCCCCTTTCCGAACTTGTTCGGCGGGGCAATAAATACAGAAAAAGTTAGAATCTAAGGGCAAATGTTTCACAAAGATCCAAAATATTGTTTGATTGCCAACCAGTACTCCATTCAGGAAAGAAGGACGGGAAGTTTAATTAATTGCCGTCTTTCATCACGTTTAATCCCTTGAAGGACTACCACCACCTTTTGTATGATACGGATCCGGGATAGGGATAAGAACTATTAAATGGACCTTTGATATCATCTACGCTTTGTAGTATCTTCCACATATGAAGGAACCCCCTATTGCCCCTAACCCAATTCTAGTTTTAAATAGACTTCACCTTGCGAAGAAGACCTGAAAAACGAAAACCGAACAACCAAAACCTAAGCCATGAAAATACTGTGACGATAAAACTTAATTGTAATGCTATTAAACATTATACTTACTTTCTGTTGATTTTCTTTTTGAATGATAAAAAAAATCAGTTTATTTTTTTTATTTTTTTTATTTGGCAAAATTGACAAATGAATATTTCAGTGTAAACAATAACAAATGCTTAATTCCTGACGAAATAGAAAGCCGGGCATGACAGGCCTACGCTGTTAGAACCAATTAATCAATTTTGTTTAACATTTTGAACAATGGCTGAATTACCTTTTCATCGCCTAACCTTGTCTGAAAATTAAACAACCTTGTTTAAAAATTCAAATAAACCTCAAATCAGTTTTATCGGCTCCGATCTATAGCAACTACATACCCTTTTTTGGTCGATCTTTGTTTAACCCTCGTCTTAATACACTAGCTGTCTTATACCATGGGGGATACCACACCCTATTGAACTTTCCTCCGGTGCGCTATAATGTCTGAAGCTTTCGTTCGGAAATAGTTAATAATTTTCCTCATCCTTCCGGTATTTAGGGTATGCCGTCAAAGTCATAGGGTACAGGGTCGTTGCCACCCAAGGGAATAATCCATGGTATATTTTGAAACATTCTCCATAGCATGGTTCTAATCCCTATCATGTAGGCTGAAAACCGGATCCGACATTCCTACTTTAGAGCGCACAAGCTTTTCTACCTCCCCCGTAAACCGTATTAATACACGAAAAGCTTTGTAAGAGCCAGGTTATAAAAAAATAGGTTGGGAGTGAAAGTTTGCAAAACATGGATCATATTTTTTTTTAAAAATTTAAATCATTGGTTTTGATAGATTTTGACTTAAAAGACCGGACATTTCCAGAAAGAAGCTCCCCCCAATTTTTTTCGAACCCTGTTTTTTTTTTGTGTGCATATTTGCATGTATTAGATCACCCAGAAGCGAATAAGCCGAATAGGCCTCTTCACGTAATAAATATTTAAGTATTTCTGTCGCAGCCGATGGTTTTTCTATAGGGAACGATTAAGATAACAGGCAAGTTCAACAACCAAGGTTACGGTTTTCCTTTTAATATTTGCTTTTCCAAACACTTTCAAAGGTGATCCACAACCGATCCAATGCAATTTGATGAGAAATGTTTATCCTCAAAAAAAAAAAATTTCTGTCACTTTAAGCAATATAACAGCACATTTTTGAGAGCGCCCCCAATTTTCATAATTTTGATTTTTTTTGCACAGTTTTTTGTTACTAATTGTCTAATAAACTATACCTGCGAAGCCAGCTGGCGACTTCAAAAGTGCGTATTTGTCAGAAAATAAGGGCTTTGGTAAATTGAATCGAGATCCGTGCCAATCCTTTGTAAGCCTTTATTGGGTACCACTATTGCACATGACTCCTTCCATTTTATACTTTATACTTCTCTTCCAGGAAAAATGATTGACATATCGCCCATCGATTTGCGCCCTTTTTCGCTGAAAGATAATTGATTATAAACACTACCAAACCATGTGTCCATTGTGGCAATGTGCAATCGCTCTTTTGTTGTCGCATTGCAAAAGAACTCCCTTTGTCGCGATAATGGTATAAGCCCGTATTGTTGTCGACTTGTCCGCGGTTGTTGTTACGGTGGCCCAATTGTATAGGCCTAATATCGCTTAATATTGGTTTTGGTAATTGAGACTATCCCTTTTGTTAGAGCAGTTAATAACTCCCTGTTGTGACAATGTGTACATCCACAACTGCAGCTCTGTTGCGACTTTAAAAATATCATTGAATGATAAATAATGATTGATTCTAGGCCAAAAGCAATGCAAATAATTATGACATACTGACGTCACACTTAGGTTAATGTGATGACTATTTAAAAGTTTGCAAAAGACTACTTATATGAGCTCCTTTACTGATTTTCAATGAAATATCCACATTTAACAGCGGAAGGCGTTGCAAAGGTCCGCGTTTCATGTGCGGGAACTGCACATGGCAAATTCTCCGTTTGAACTTCTGCCTGCGGGGATGCAAATATCCGCGTATGCGGAAGTGTAAATATCAGCGTAGATGCGAAAGTGCAAATATCCGCGGGGCACTTCGCATCCATGCGGAAGTGCAAATGTCAGGTGCCATTCCGCCATTGTAGCGGATTTTTGGATTTCTGCATGCAGAAGTGCACGCGGTATTGTGCATCCGCAGCCATGCAGAAAATGGCAATGTCTGTGTGCACTTCTGAATGTACTGAGGACATTTGCATTTCGCATCCAACGGAGATGTGCAGTCCCCGCAAGGGAAGTTGCAAAGAGGAAAGAAACGGTCCAAACATATGTTCGCAGAAGTGACCCAAATAAAACCAGAATATCGCGGTTCTCGGCTTTCGCGCTCGATATTCAAATATATAAGAATCTAAGCTGTGGGCTGCTCCATGGACCTTGACCTTGGCAGATGACCATTGACCTCCATCATAACATATGACGGCGATCCCTGGGGCACCTATGACAAGATTGGTTCCAATTCAACTTCAACTTTTCAATTTGAGGTCAATTCTACATTTTTAGTAAATTTTCCAATTGACCTTAATGAAACTTTGACCTTGACACTATGACTGTGACCTCCGGACATATGCCTTTGACCTCGACAAGGACCTTGAACCTCATCAACCATATCAGGGAAACCCATGGTGCACTATGACACCCAAAGTTTGGTTCCAATTAAACTTTCAATTTAAAAAAAAAACAATGCACATTTTTAAAAAACGTAACATTTTTAGCAGATTTTTTATTTGACCCTCACATGACCTTTTGACCTTGGACTATGACGTTTGGACATTATCAACATATGAGGATCCCATGGTGCAGTACGACACAAAGTTTGGTTCCAATCGAAATTCAACTTCAATTGAGGTCAATTTTAAAAAAACAACTTATGCAATTTTTAAAAAAACTTAAACATTTTATACTTTGCCTTGTCCGAAGTATGAAGTGAGACGCGCGCGTATACCTAGTGCGCCTTCAGTTGTAGTTGCTTGTGATGCCTACGCGTGCGCTGAAAGTCGGGAGTTACCAATGTATACGCGCGCGTCGTACTTCTACTCAAGGGTGAATGATTTCACACACACATATCCCCACATACCACGCACAACGGATGCTAAAAAAAAAAAGTATGTCCTGCGGGGGTCCTGACAGCTATAGCTGGCGGCCTACAAAAACTCACACTATAAACTGGTGCTTTGTATTCATTTTACACTACTACTACTACTAAACCAAGTTTTTAACATCCGGTTTGTCCCCGTCAACGGGGGTGGCCGGATTCACCTCACATTTGCAGAGCACCGCCCTGACTCCATCCTTTCCATTTCACCACCGTCAATGCATCTCCATCCTCAACCAACCCTCCTACTCTCCTCCTCCACTTGTTTCTTACATGTCGTCTTTGGACGTCCCATCCTCTCAAACCGCTCACCTCGAACTCTAAAGCCCTTAAAACATGGCTCGTCATTCCTTCCTCGTCAAAACATGCCCATACCAACGTACACTATTCGCATCGCCAACGGTCCATCCCCTCTTCCAAACCCAACATCTGTATCAAGTCTTCAGTCTTCATCCTGTCCCTCAACTTCACACCACACGGTATTATAACTTTGGGTCACTTTTCATGCATTCACCAACATTTGAGAGGCAAAACTCTTGCAATTAAAACTCGGGAAAAGATGTGCCTTTATGCATACTTTTTTCATTCATCATATTGTCACCTCCTGAGTTCTTCACACAAAAAAATTCATCCTTAATCCACCGTCACTCCACACCATCCTTATCCACCTGGAGCACCAACAAATACCCCGTAAAATTCCCAATGGTTCCACACCATAACATCCCGAATCCATGGGCACCTACAAGCACCTTTAAGGGTTGATAGAAGATCATAAAAGCTAACGGCCAGATTTTCTTTATTTTCAGATATATGTACTTTCATCGGGTAAATGAAAATCTGAACTAAAAATGGGGGTCACCAACTTAGTTTTGGAGTATGACGTTTCAAAAAATCCACTTTTTTCAGAAAAAAGTGTACAGAGCTCTATGGGAAAAGGCGCAAAAGACGCCATTTTCCTCATAAAAAATAAACTCCTGACGGCCAGATTTTTTTATTTTTTAATATTAGGTAAAGTCATATACCAGATCTTTAAGGCGCTCAATAAAAAGAGGGGGGTCCACCGACTTAGTTTGCTAGAAATCTGCCAAATGTACCAAAAAAGCAACCTTTTTTAATTTTAGTGCGTCCTTGGTGAACTGGTGTGGGCGCAGCACTCTTCGCCGTACCTAAGAACCGAAACAAGCGCCAGATATACACGCATCATAACACACCAAGGAGTGATGACACGCCAAAGATAATTATGATTAGCATTTAAGGTATTGCAATCTACACAAGTGATTTCTATTAATGTATAAGTGGCATTAACAGTTAGAAATAGAACAAAATGACCATTCCAAAAAAGTTTAGAAAGAAGTTGGAAACTATGTCAACTTCATGCACGAAAACTCAGCAAGGTGTTGCTATTAAAACGAGCAACCAACAAGTTTGTGCATCTGCATGCAGGCTAAAAATGCTGAACAGAGGCAAATCGACTTTTGATCCTTGGAAATTACCGTGGACTCATGCGAGTAGTTATGTTGGGGGGTTCTCTCGATATTATGTTGAAGGTTCAATGTTCGAAGGTTCGTTTCCGAACATGAGTTAGCATTCGTTTTTTTAAACTTTAAAAGGTTCGCTTATTCAGAAATAGGGTGTTCGCTTTCCGTATTTTAAAAGGGGTCACTATCAGAGAATTGGACGGATTCTATTCGGAATTTGTAAATGGATCTGCTTTTCCGCATAATGTAAGAAGGGTTTAAAGAAAATTTAAGGCTCGTTTTTAATAATAATAATAATAAAGAGTTTCTTATAAAGGCGCAAAATCTTCAAAAGAACTCAGAGCGCCAAACAGTCAACAAAAAATTCAAACAAACAGCCATGAGCTATGAAAAGATTGACGAAAAGGTGAGTTTTAAGCTGCGTTGAAGTCTTGGATTTGGGGGATGTACTACGAATGCTTTGGAAGTGAATTCCAACAGCGGACGCAGCGAAAAATGAAATATGCGTTCACCAGCTGATTTTAAGGTTGACCCGTGAAGTTTCAATAAATTTCAGATGATAGGCGGAGTGAACGTGAGGGTTGGTAAGTGGAAAGCACAGATGACAATATAAGCAAGCTGGTACTTCGGGAAATGCTTGAAGCAAAGAAACGGCAGTTTGAATTTTATGCGAAATTCAACGGGTAGCAGTTGAAGCTCAACAAGCAAAAGTGTTTGGGTAAATGGTCATGTTTTGGTCTTGAGATAGCGAGCAGCAACAATTTTGGATACGTTTGTTAAACGTTGTAGTGGTCGGAGTTGATTTTTTTTTTTTTTTTTACAAGATAAAACATGGGAATTACAAAAATCAATGGCGTTGAGATGATGATTTCGAATTAACGAATCGAGGTTGCTTTTTAGATAGGTAAGGTCTAATACATCCAATCTGTCTTAAGATAATCTGCAGAACGGCAGATGTCACTAATATGTTCGGACATGGATAAGGATTGAGCAAGTCGAACACTGAGATACTTGACAGAATTTGAAAATGATGTCACAGTCCAAATCCGTATTTTATAGTATACTCTCAATTTGGTTAATACGAGAAGCCATTACCAACGCGTCATCACCTCGTCTTGTCGTATTAAGCAATAGCTTGGTACTGTCCATCCAACGCAAATATGGACTAATACATTCTTGTATAGCTGCCTTAGTTGACCCAAAATCCTCAGGCGCCCCAGAAATGAAAATCTGAGTATCAGCGGCGTACTTGTGATTACGAACAATTGTACTGATTGATAACATAGAGAGCGCTTGTTTATTAAAAAAAATAACCGGTCGAGTATAGTACATTTCCTTTGATACCAAAACTCACTTCGCGCGCTTAGGAGAACAGAATGGTTCAAGGTGTCGAAAATGCGCATGAGGCATGAAGTGAAATAAGTGAGATAAATTCTCGTAGATTTGCGTCAACACGTTGTCAATGGACACTCAGTAATGCGGTCTCAACGCTATGCCCCCTTTCTATACGTGGATTGGTTAGTTCAAGAAGTTTATGATCTAAAAGTGTTTCTGGGAATTTTTGGTAAGAACCACTTTTTCAAGTATTTGGAAAGAAATGGAAGGTTTGAAATGTCTTGTAGTTTTAAGGATGTTGTATCAAGTCCAGATTTCTTTAATGGGAACAATGGCCGTGTTTAAGTTGAGAAGGAACAGAACCAGATAAAGGAATCGTTAATAATACGAGTATGAGAGGAACCCGATCGTCGGCACACTCCTTGACCAGTTCAGTTGGCAGGGATCCAAGATACAACCTTTTGTGGGCATTTTACTCAACAATTCTGAAGATCAGCTGCAGAAACAGGAGAAAATTGCTCAAAAACTGGTCGTACATAGCCAACAAACGAAGGTGGTGGAGATTCCGAGACAGCATCTGTTTCTCTCTTAAATCGTTGATGTTATCGGAAAAGTATGGCCAAACTTGTCGGTAGTCATTTGGGGAAGTTTGATGGATCAAGTAATTGCACCTTTGATTACTAGAAGTGATTGATAGGTTGAAGAAGCTAGTTAGTGGAAAGGAAACATTGTCAATTTTGCTAGAAAGAATTGTCCTTTTCGCAGCAATGATATGATCTTTGGCTCCATTCTCTGCTTTGCATATATTTTCCTTGGGACAATGAGCTTTAGTTTTGCGCACCGTCGCCTCAGAACGTCGTCTTCGCCAGCCGAGAATCTCTTAGTCAGATGTCACCAGGGGCAACAGACGGGGATCCTTAACAGTTCGCGTGTCAATGGGGCGTGTGGTCAAGAACTTCGCGTAAACTAGCATCGTAGAATTCAACCAAACTCTCAACATCTAAAAAACTGGAAATTGTTGTCAATACTAAGAATTTAGGCTTTCAAGTCAATTTTTTAAACAGTCCTTTCGAATAGCCCGTACGGTGCGCGATAGGTCACAATCCGACTTTGGTTTGGATTGCCAAACATGGCCTAAAACCGCAAAATGGTCCGATTTCGGGATAGGCAAGGAATCGTCTTAAGTAATGAGACTATCATCACCTGCGCACCACCACCCAGTCAAGGATATGGGTCTGTACTGGTAGGCCTTGTCGACGAGTGGGATAGACCAAAATCAGACAAAAACACATTTGACGGCGCTTAACTGCTCATCATTTAAATCGTATAGTGAAACAGTTGAAATCACCAAAGAACAACAAATTCACTGTAGAATCCGCAGATGAAGAAAGCATGTCAGTAAATTCACTCAAGAAATGGGGGAAAACTCACATTATTCCCTTTTGTTATGATTGTAGTCTGTACCAACCTATACAGGTAAAGAAAGTTGGCGAAAGGACAATTTCATTTCTACACTTTCAAAGGTAGAATAATTCAAAGTAGTTAATTTGATATGTTTTGCCAAAGTAGATCTAATGATTGAAAGCAAATACCACCTCCTCTCTTACCGTGACGTGGAAAAAAGTAGGATTTCTTTTTTTTTATATACCCATGAGGGGCTCATGGTACTTTCATATACTCATCACCGTAGCGTAGAGCCATGTTTCCGTGAGCATCAAGATATCCAGGTCATTATCAAGAATCATTTCAGCATGTCAGTGGCTATTTGATGGCTAGATGCCGCGTTTAAACACCATCTCCATTTAAATGATCCAGTGTATTTTTCCACAGTGCCTACCAGATTTACCGGTGGCATTGGCGGGAAAAGACCAGTACCGATTCAAGCGATTCGAAGATGAGCCGTATCAGTCTTTGTCCAAGACGTGCCGGTTTGAATGGCCATTCAGGATTTTGTGTGAGTTCTGCGACTGTATGTTATTACTGGGTCGCGACCATTAACCGCGGGTCTATGTCCAAATGGTCAGCTTGGTGTGCAGGCCAAATGGCGTGTGCATTGTAGGGAGCATCGACGCTGATTGAAAGTAATATGGTCAAAACCAGAGGTGGTACGCAACGTGGACCAGAAAACATGACAAAAGATGGAGACCGCAATACAAACATTGTTATATCATAAAGTCATAGGCAATAAAAGAAAGCACACACACAAAACCACGAAGTAAACCGGGAGCTGAGATCACTCAAACCTCCACGGCAAGGACCAATGACCACAATCAAGCTAAAGGTTCGTATTGGAAAACCAGAGCCCGTTTCTCTATTCCGAAATTTCAAAAGGGGTTCGCGATTCCAACCTTTTTAATGAAAACAATTGATTTGAAGCAGATAATTAATGATAGGATCAAGTTTTAGTTCAGGGGGTTAGGGTTGTTTAGGGGTTATAGGGTTAAGGTTGCCAAATGTAATTTGATTGGGTTCACCACCAAAAACAGAGAATACTTGTCTGATGTTGAATATTGTTTTTTTTTATCTCCGTGGTTTTTCTGAAAATGACATGTGGAAATAAATAGGCAATCGTGGCATCGCGGCATAAAAGTATCTATATACTTCATCATGTTCACTGCGGAGTTCTCTCGATATTCTAAAGGTGTATTATTCGACGAAGAGTCGCTTATTCATCACCCCGCAGTATTGTAGCGAAGAACTTTTTTAATTGCTTGAATGAGGTCTTACCCTCAATAATTCGACGACCCTCTCAATAAAAATGCGCTTACCAGTTCCTCGATCTCTCTGGTCTCTGAAATGTTGGGGTTTTTATGTGGGGGTAGAGAAGGATCCTGTCGGTATTAGTTTATTAAAGTGAATTTTGTATGAAATTACCCGAAAAGCATGAGTGAACAAAAAAGCCTACGGAATAATCCCCAAAACTAAACAAGAATGCAAATGCAACAAACGAATGCAAAACTTCACGAACCCACGCGCTAGGTTAGACCATCTCAAGAAAACAGTGACGACACATTATAGCGAGTGCGTAAGTATTCACGCAAACGATGGCAGCCTGTAATATGGTGTGCGTCCCTGAAAGGACCCTCTATACGTCATCCACCGTACACTTTACATCGCCCTTTCCATGAGCCAAAATGACCCTTAATAGCTATCGTTACATCAACCACCTTTAAACCTACCGACAAAACCTTTGATTCAATATTGCACTAACATGAATACTTTAAAGACGCTATCAGTGATCACCCGAAAGGTCAAAATCTTTGAAAATTACAGGAAGTGCTGAAAGTAAGGATAAGTCGTCGCATTCTCATAAGTACTTTTGCAGTAAAAATTGACATAAACAACACAAACAGCAGTGCTCAAAGATTATGAATCTCCATTAAGTATGTTTTGCGTGTAAGACCAGTACCGTATTTCAGACGATCGAAGATGAGCTATCACGTCTTTGTCCAAGCGTGCCGGTTGAATGGCCATCAATTCATCGCGACTGTATGTTATTCTAGGGTCTCGACAATTAACCGCGGGTCCTATGTCCACTGGTTCAGCTTGTTTGTTGCAGCCAAATGGCGTGTGCATTGTAGGGATGCATCGCGATGAAAGTAGGATGGGTCAAAACCAAGAGATGGTATCGCACAGTGGCCAGAAAACATGACCAAAATATTGATACACGGCCATTACAAACACAGTGGTAATCAAAACTCATAGATGAATACAAGAACAGCAAACCCACAACACGAGTAAACATGCGTAGCATGAGATCACCAACCTCGCGGCAAAGCGACCAATGACCCCATCCAAGCTACAGGTTCGCTATTTTGGAACCAGCTCCCGTTGTTTTTTTTTGTTTTTTTCTATATGCCGAATTTCAAAAGTGTTCGCTATTCCAAACTTTTTTAATGAAACAATTGTTTGAAGCAGACAATTAATGATTGCTCAAGTTTAGTTCCAGGGTTAGGGTTAGTTTTAGGGTTATAGGGTTAAGGTTGCTAAATAATTTGATTGGTGTCCAATCACCACCGACAAACCGAGAAAACTTAGTCTGATGTGAATATTGTTTTTTTTTTTATCTCAGTTGGGTTTTCTAAAATGTACAACATGTGAAATAATATGCAATCGTGGCATCAGCGGCAATCAAAGTATCTATATACGTCCTCCTGTGCATTGCGGAGTTCTCTCGATATTCTAAAGGTTTATTATGCGAAGGTTCGCTATTCATCACCCCGCAAGTCTTGTAGCGAAGATACTTTTCTAATTTTGTGGGGCTGAATGAGGCTCTTGAACCTAAAATTCGACGACCCTCAATTAAAAATTCGCTTACACTTTCCTCCGATTTCTCCTGGTTCTCTGAAATGTTTTGGGGTTTTTATGTGGGGTATAAAGATGGCCGTCGGTAATTAGTTTTTTAAGTGAATTTTGTTGAAATTACCCGAAAAGCAGATGAACAAAAAGCCTACTAAATAATCCAAAACTAAACAAGAATTCCAAAACTGGCACAAACGAATGCACACTTAACGACCCCCCACGCGCTATCGTTTAGAAGACTAATCTCAAGAAAACAGTTGACGCACATATAGCGAGTGCTTAAGTATTCACTAACGATGCGCATCTGTAAAATAAGGTTGTGTCGTACGAAGGAACCCTCTATCACCTAAATCCAACCGTCACAACATTACTATACGCCCTTTTCCATGAGCCTAAAAGCACCTTTAATTAGCTATCGTACATCAAACACACACCAAAAAAAAACCATCCAAAAAACGTCCAACCCAAATCGACCCTTACCTCCCGACAAACCCTTGATTTCCCCTAATGCACTCCAACATTATACTTAAAGACGCTTCAGTGATCCACCCGAAAAGTCAAAATATTTGAAATTTAACAGGATGCTTAAAAGTGAAGGATAAGTCTGTAGAATTCTCATAATTACTTTTTGCAAGTAAAAATTGACATAAAACACAAACAAGCCAGTGCTCAAAGATTATGATCTCCCATCAATTATGTGTTGTGGTAATTGTCCGTAATGACGTTATGACTAAAATAATCCGATTTTCTTGTTCGTCCATATTATAGGCTAACTTTTGGTCTATACCTTGTAGGGTATGTTGATACTACCTTGGTTTGGATATTCAAATCTATTTGTGATGATTTTTTTTTTCATTTTCTGATTCAGCGCATCCTGATAGTGCCTTTAAATAATCTCCAACACACGGATCCCACACAAATTCTTCATATCTGGCCATACTGAAATTACACACACACCTGATCCCCCTGGGGGTGACACGCCCGACAACAAGCATCTTAGGATCCTGCATGCACACCCTTAAAGTCGACTTACAACCGTACATATGTATCCTAATTCCCCTTTGCCATCATAAACCGACACAACACACACCCCTTACGACATGTACTCTAATGCATCCTTAAGGTAGGATTATCGGCTCCGGCTTCGTGCCCAGATCTTGTTGAAATTCTCATGAATTGTTGTTATTGGTGACAGAACGTGTGCCAAATTTTTCTTTTTTTCAAAAAAAGACGTTTTAGAGATATGTCACCTAATGCGTTTTCAATTCCCATGAACTTTGGACTAGACAGTTCAGGTGAAAATAACTGTCTGCAGATCCGTGGGTTTAAAAGGTATTGTATGTGAAAGAGAGACTCTTCAGCAACTCAGAACACTTCGTAATTTTTGAAATCGACATTCCGTTGCAAGTTATTCCTTTTTTTGGTACTCGGTACATACAGTCCCTTTGGAACCAAGTGTCAAAGGTTCAAGTCTTTTTTTTCTTTATTTTGCCATGCAACATGGCAAAACCGTGGGTACTGCTCCTCTTTCAAACAACAAAAATATTTACAGAATCTTTCACGATAAAAGGTAGACACTTGATTTTGTGAGGGTATGGTTCCTGATATATGTACCTACTATTACATAATATTGCAAGCATTTGACTCGCCATTTTACCAACTAATTTTAAAAATCACTTTTTTGAGGAAAATGTTAAATTTTGTGTTTTTCAATGACAAGGAAAACAAACTATTTCTTAATATAAGATGGACTTTAAGAGAATTTACAAACAATATCATTCTGCAACTTTTCTCTTATACTCACAGAATTTTTGCAGTCTATTCGATATCCTTACTTTACACCCTAATTAGCATATTTTGACAAAAATGAGCAAAATTTTGTATTTTTAAATCACATACAAACATCTGAAAATTTCAGGAATTTTTCTATAAGCATAACAAACATAATTATGACCCAAATACCCAATAATGCTCCCTTAAATTGGGCCTAAGAGTAACATATGTTAACCAAAAATGTGTCAAAATTTAATGTTTTTGTTATTTTCCTGCATTTTGTGAGAAGTTTACAAAAGCTTTCGGTCGGAAATTTCATGGTTTCCCCCCTTCAAACCTTGAACAATAAAACACGACAAATATGAAAGAGAGAGTTTGTTCAATGTGGCATAGGCCTAATTTGCAATATTGTGACAAAAATGGGCATAATTTGAAGATTTTTCAGAAATTTTGCATTTTTGTTTCAAGCTACTATCAATCTTTAATTTTCATATGTTTCTTCTTCAAACCTGTACAAACCAACCTTTGTACACAATTTGGAAAATTATTTCATGACCTAATTTACATATTTTTTTGTCAAAATGCTCAGAATGTAAAACGGCCGTTAAACCCCCGTTTTCAGGCATCAAATTGTCCACTCAAAGACGCCATATTGTTTAAAGGTTTCCACTCTCACCCAAAGACCCTAATTTTTTTTTGGGGGGGGGAGATAATTTTGAAAATCTTCACCCAATAACCCTAGTTTTTTTGAAAAATGACATTTTAATGATATTTAGCAATTTGTCCATCCAAAACCCTATTTAATGGGCAATTTGGCTGTCTCTCACCTCTAAATTTTTTACAATTCACCCACAAATGCATCTGGTCTGGGATCGCCTAAGCCTTGTAAACCCCTAGCGAATTTTAATATTGGAGTGGCCATCACAACCGCCCCCGTCACCCTCGTGAAAATGTGTTTTAAATTACTAAGGGCGGGGGCATTATTTACGCCAGATTAAGGGAAATCGGCGATGAAAATTGTAAGCGAGAGGAGTGGTATGATGTTTTTTCATCAGAACGAGGAGGAACAATGACTTTCAAGGGGAATGTGGGGATTTTTTTTTAAACGGAAGCGACGGGTGAATGCGACATTTTTCGCACGAAAGAATTGAATCCTCATTCCCCCTGGTGGTGGAAATAATGACCGTTGCCTAATGTAAATTAATATTCTTCAAGAAGCAATTGAGGACCTGCTAAAGGCATAAGTCTAATCAAACAGTGGTGAATTTCGGCGGATTTATAATGTAAATACATTTGGTGTTGAGATATGCTTCATCTACAACTACATCGAGCGCCCTACCTCCTTCGCTATGAAGTACTTATGTACTTCATATTCAACTGATATCAAACTATTTTGGGGATCGTTACAACATCACAACTGTCAAAAAAGCACAGCACCGCCACTTGAGCACCACAATCTGCCATTATAGGGTTGCCATTTCAGGTTTGGCATGCAAGCTGGTTTCTTGGTGGCACTTTATGCTTGCTCATTATTAGTCTTCATTTCGGGAGAGCTGTAGCGTCAAATTGCTTTGTAAAAAAATACAAAATTCTTTGATCAATAATTTAATCTAGTACATCTTGTTGATTTTCTCTGGAAATATTTTCGTTGTGAGAAAAAATTGTGAATTTTTTTTCAAAATCCATATCTCAGGAACCACGCATCTGTTTCACAATCAACAAACGCCCAGCGTAGTCTTGTCATCCGACCTTTCCAAAAACCAACACTCTGAAGGCCTGTATCCAGTCGCAATGCTCCGATTTACACATTTCGTCATTCACCGTATCCATACTTAAATGCTAAAAAACTCAATCAAAAGTGGTGCCATGCGTCGTGGTCCTATGTTTAACCATGCTTTCCAATGGGGCCTTGAAAGGTGCTCGAAAACTTGTTCATTTTTGTGAGATGACTTATCAAAGTTCTCACGCGAGTAGCTACCAACCTACATCATATTTTCAATTCCGTTTTAGAATGTTTAGAGGAAGATATGCTGCGACAACATATTTGAGCGGGAATACATTGGAATTAGCATTATTGGATTTAAATTGATGATTTCTGTAGAATGTTTTGCGCCTACACACCACAGCCACACAGACGTTCAGTGCAGTCGATCGATCACCGATTATGTAACTGAACTGGCCTATTTGTACAGGGGCTGATTTTGGCAGTTATAGAACATGGACAAAATGTGCTTTTGTGTGAAAACTACCTATTTTATTTCCAATTATTTCTCGAGTATTTGACGATTTATGAGATTGGGGTTTGTTTCTAATGGTTAAAGAATATCAAAAATCCATCAAATTTTTTATTTTTCAGTGTTGTCCATCACAACAAAGAACAGTGGTCGCAATCCAGAACATTTTTTTTGTTTAGTATTTCTAGAAATACTGAAGTGGTCCTTTTCATAAGTTTTCATGATAACTACAAACTCCTTGGTGAAGAATAAGGTGTCCTATAGGAAAGGAAATCAAATTTAGAAAATTCTCATGTTAGATTTTGGCAGATTGAATGTTTCTATTGGAAATAATAGTTTTTCTAATGTTCCCTAAATAATTTTTTCCTAAAATATTTTTTCTAAAGAAATTAACACTTGATTTCCAAAAAGCCAACGTGAGATTTTAGTAGGTATTTTGTTTATACACACATCCCTGGAGTTTCAACTTAAAAGCACTTCATTTAGCTGGGGAAAAATATTTATTGTAAAAATTAGTGAATTTTTAAAAAAATAAATAAAACCACTAAAACAAATCATGCATCTTGAAACTGCAAAAATAGGTGGAAGAAAGTTCAATCCTTACTCTATTGAAGATTGGACTAAATTGATATCTGGTTTGGATTGATGGTCATTTTTTTCTGTATAACCATTTTATCCGATGAGCCTAACCTTAACCACCAAAGGCCCTTTAATCTAAAGGCAGTGAGTGAGTGCGTGAGTGAGTGGGGGGGGAGTGGAGTGAGGTGAGTGAGTGAGTGAGTGATGAGTGAAGTGGAGTGAAGTGAGTGAGTGAGTGAGTGATTGAGTGAGTGATGAGTGAGTGAGTGAGTGAGTGAGTCGTGCAGTCGGCTAAGCAGTCCTTGAGTCAGTCAGACAGTCAGTGAGTCAGTCCGACATCAGTGAGTAAGTCAGTCAGTCAGTCATGGGAGCAAGTTTGGGATTATAGCAATTGATTGTGGCACAGGAAGGAATTTTAATAGATTTTCATATGGCCCCTTAAAATTCAGCCCACATACCTTGACCCAAATGTAGCTGTGAAACACCCCCTATGGAACCTTGAATCAGTGGTTCTTGTGACGGATTTTTCTTTTCTCCGCTCCGCAATAGCTTTTACTCTACTTCTCGAATGAGAACTTTCCAAAACCTTGGGAAAACCCGGTCCCGGGTATCGGTCAGACAATATTCAGGACTTGGTATGTGTCTCCATTTCTTCAAAAATGGCTACACAAAAATCTTCCTTCAGTCCCTTTACTAGACAGACTTTCTCCTTTCACTAAAGTTCCAAAACAATCCTATATTTCATTGGACCAAGAGTCATGTTATGAACCACATCACCAATATGCTAAATTGCCTCCCATGATGACTACAAACTCTCCAGTAGTTAGGGACTTCTGGTCTAAGCCTTGCTGCCCGGCTAGGTTGTGAGTGGACGCAGTGCTACTAGTGTTAACTGACTTGGTACTGTCTGCTATCCTTATCAAATGCTCTGCTGCGCTCCCTCTTCATCTACAAGAAAAGAGAAATCTCTGTTACAGATTGGCAGCACACTCAATCTCTTTACAAATTGAAACCAAGGTTATCCTATATTTTAAGTGGACGGATGAGGCTGGAGCAATTTTCCTATCCTTATGGCTTTAAAGGTGCAACAAGAGGATTTCAACTAACCGGTGTCCCTGAGAAACTGGGAAAATTCTGATTTTTGGCACTGGCGTAAAGCTTTATTCAAAAAATCACCATCTGTAGGATTAAGCTGAGAACGTTTCTTTGGTACAAAAATTTTGAAATTATTCATTTCGTATAGGAGCCAATAGCATTCAGCCTATGTTTTCTCTTGAAATATAATCACATATACAAATCACCTTTGTTTTCATTTAAGTTATTTCTGTAACCCAATAAAGGCAAGGAATCTAATTGCGTGTCTAATCTTATATGAAATAAACTAAATAAAAAAAAAAAAAACATATCAAAGAAAATATGGATGACTTGAATCTCTTGTTGCCCTTTACATGGATAAGCAGCAAAAATATGAGAAAATATGAGAAATAAAAAAAGTGGACATGCATTTTTTAGCTTACAAGTCAAAGAAAGACAAATTTCAATTCCCATTTAACTACTTTTGAACAAAAACACCAAAAATTATTGAGGAAACTTTGTCATAATGTCTCCCACAAATAGACAGCAATGACAGGGCGTAATGCAGTGGACCTAACCCCCCTAAAATGGTCCTTTTTTTTTAAAAAAAAAAAAAAAAAAAAAAAAGTCAACTTTCTTGCCAAAATTTCTCTGAATTTTGGACCTTTTTATCAAAATTTTCAGCAAAAAGTGGACCTTTTACACTTTTGTGGCATTTTGTGGGTGAGACCGCACCCCATCGCCCCCCCAGGGCATAGCCGGGGGGGGGGGGGAAGCTGGCCCCCCCTGTGGGGAATCTTTTGGGGAAATCGTGCCCCCCTCTTTTAGTGATTTTACATAGGCCCCTATACTATAGGGCTAACAATTTTAATATAGCTTTCACCTGAAAATATATGTGCCCCCCCTGAACAAAAAGCTGGCTAATGCCACTGCGCAACCCCCCCCCCCCCCCCCCCCCCGTTACGGGCCTGGTGGCATCTCAAAATCTACACTAAACAGCTGATTGTAGTTTATGTTAGATAAACTAAACAAAGATCAGTGAAATGCTTTGTGTTTTGAGGTCAAACTGTAGAGGTCATGGTGCACAATATTATGCCTATAAATCTAGGTATTCACAGTTGAAATTAAGGCTTTTTTGATCTCAAGTGTGAATTTCTATACGTACGTATTGCCTTGTCTGTTAAACACAGATTTCAAGCCAACCTTTGCAGGTTATGATAGCACATTCAAGTAACAAAAATACCAAAATACAAAGGTTGATATTTTTGTCAATGTTTTTGATCAGCAAATCACTGCTTATCACTTTAAAAATACAACAAGATAGAACTGCAATTACCCCGTGAGAAAAATCGCCACTGTTTGAATCAAAAGAACCTAACGGCAACATTGGCAGTTAGTTGCGAATGTAGCCAATGCTTGTATGAACACAAATCATTATAATCTAACAATTACCAAACAACGTAATATCCAGTCTACATTTACAATCAAACTTATTCCTAAATTCCACAGCAAGTTTCAGATTGTTTTACTATTCACAACCTTTCCTATATTTCTTTGAATACTTTTCCTTTTAAATCCACTGTATTATTTTAATAGAGCCCCGCGCCCAAAATTATAGCAAGATGTGCCCATATGTTTGAATTCTTTAACCCTTAAAGGTGCTTGTTCCAATCCCTGTCTATGTGTTCTCTACTTGGATCGGAAAGCTTGGCAACTTGCACAATGTCCCATCGCGTATACCGTGGGAAACAACCTTGGCAGTTTTTGATGGTATAATCAATAATGCATCTTACAAAGCCCATTCAATACTGTGGCTAATATTGATGGTTAACCCTAAAACGCATTTTGTTCGTTCAATCCTTTGGGAATGAAATTGATTTGAGGGCTCATACATTTCAGGACGACAATGAGAAAAATACTGCCTTTCATCTGCTATCAACATCAATTACTACTTCCTGTAAATCAGGGGGGTCCCAAACACAACACGACTGCAACCTTTAAAGGTCCATGGACATGCTTTCAACATACTTATAATCCCACCAAAAAATGTTTCATTCATAGTAATGTATTTGTAATCAATGTAAAATCTGCATGAAGCATTAATTGAGAAACCGTATTTGAATAAAAATTGGGCATAATATCAATGTTGTTTTGGACAAGCTTTCAAGGAAATTCTCAAACGAAAGGTGATTATCGCGCTGACAGCGATGAACCGGAAGTGACGCCCGAGTAACAAATACGCGATAAGCGTAACGCGTCATTATCGTCTCGTGGAACGGAACGTGGACTCGTGGCCCAGTTTTCTTGCATACGTGCACAGTTGACTTCTCGCAGTATATGCCGTCCGGACGTGTTGTATCATAGGCATAAATTTTTTTCTTGATTTGGTGCCTTAAAATTACGAAAAATGTGCTGTATTGGTTCGACGGGTGCACAGTGGCCCCACCGTACCGACAGGAGAAATCAGAACAAATAGCTTTATTCAAGTTCCCAGAATAAGAAACCGACAAGGAGAGATCTCTGGAGTGTGCGGTGCGATTAGCCCACGTGTGAGCTATGTTTACAACTTGTTACTCTGACGTCATTAACGGGGTCAAATCCAACTCCAGCATCTTGATACGCGTTCGCGAAAACAGGAGAAGGTCCCTGTCAGTTAGGGTATATTTATCCTTGAAATTTAACACTTTCCCGATGTTCACTTTTTAAAAATCTGTGGTTGCGATATGATCAGAATACTGTTGAGGTACGAAAATGTAAGAAATTAAGAAATGTCTACTCAGCCGTGTCCATGGACCTTTAAACCTGGACCTGCGCTTGGCAATTTCCTGGGTCTCGCACACCAAGGATTTTAGCGGTGAAGATTGGCCGGGTTGTGGCATGCAGCCAACACACGTTTCATCCTAATGGGAAGTACCTCTGCTAATTGGTCACATATACATGATTCTTTTTTAGCCAATCAGCAACAAGGTAAGAATGGTCGTAGGGCTAGAGCTTAAATATTTGGAAGCTGATTTTCAATTGGTTATTGAAATGATTTTAAGATTTTTAGCCAATCAGAAATGATGCATGGAAGGCAGAGCTCTGGCATTACGGCATATTTGCTTACTTATATTCCAGAGTCTTTCCATCAGGAGACTCGCCAAGACCATCTTTACCATGGAAATTATGATTAACAAACGGAAGGTTGAGTATTGAATGACTGGCACCCTTGAAGATAGGAATTGGCTCTACAAACTGTCACAACAACAACAAAATAATAATATTTAATTGTGAGAAAAATTTCATAACAGTGTTCTGTCAAACTTCTGTTATCTGATTCATGCTAACTCCATCTTATTGAGAAGGATTTAACACATTTCCAGAAAAAAATGTTGCCTTCATTTTGTTGATACCAAGTTTTTTGCACATTTATAATGCTTAGTGATGTATTAAGTCACACCTGAAGTGATTCATCTGAAAATGATGTGTATATGTAATTACAAAATGATTTTGGTATTTTCTGAAATATGCTTGCCTATGGGCCAATTAGGACAGCATGCGAGTTTAATTCTACCTTTTGGTCCCACAATGCCCTGAATTTTCTCGTTAGGTGTTTAAACAACCAATCCCAATTGGAAATTTTGAGAAATTTGACAATTTTCCACAGAAAATCTTATTGTGTCCCTCTAAATCATAAGCAAATTTATCTCTTACAGTCTTTTCTGCATCACATGCCGCCTGCCCAGTAGCGTACCGCGGCAGTCGATCCAGAGGGGGCAAAATTTCCAAGTCGTCCCACCAGAGGGGCAAATTTCGTCCCGGTGATTTACTCCAATTAAGTCAGAACTTGACAAAATAATTGAAAATTGCCGAATTTAATTTATTTTGCCCACGGATTTAGGCTGAATTGGTTGAAATTCCATGTAAAAGAGGGATGAAAATGCCATATTTTCTTGGTCCATATCGCCTGCTTTTTCGAGCCAGAGGGGGCATGGACATTTCAACCTAAGGGAGTGTTCATAAATACTCTGGTGGGGGGGGGGGTTGGAGTATATGGGGGAATCAAAAAAATTTAGGTCCCAAAAAGGGGGATCAAAAAATGTCCAGCCGGTATTAGGGGGGGGTCAAAATGTTAGGGGGGGGTCAAAAATTTTAGGGGGGTCAAAAATTTTAGGGGGGTCAAAAATTTTTAAGGCATATACCCTATAAAGGGATTCTGTATGTATGCCTCTGCAATTTGCTGCTTTTTTGTCTGAAGGTATAAGGGGGATCAAAAAATTTTAAGACCCTGAAAGGGGGGATCAAAAAAAAATTTTTGAACCTAAAAAGGGGGATCAAAATTTTTTTGATTGTCCGAAGTTCAAACTTTTCCAATCCCCCCACCAAAGTATTTATGAACACTCCCTAAAATTGTGTATTGATATCACGGTGGTCAAGACCCAGTAATGACCCTTCTGCAGTTTAAGACCCTGTTCAAGTATGTTTCAGTTCTTAAGACGCCCTACTTTGCCACAAACCTCAACTTTTAGTTCCACGGCTAAAAATTTATGAAATTTTGCCAGTTTCACATCTCCACAACCTCTAATTTGGCCCAAAATTTTAATTCCCAAGTCCATAAACTTGGTAAAAAAAAATCAGTTTTGAACACCAAACTTCACCTAAAATTCAGTTCTCAAGCCCAAGTTTTGTTGCTTCGTGCCACACACAACACATCCCTACACAAACCAAAGTTGAGTGCCCCCCGGCATTGATGCTCCAAAAGGGGCCTTTCAGTGAGAAGCCCCTAAAATAGGAGTCATTTTGTGAGACTTAGAATTTGTTTGCATATAACAGGGCCAACATGGCAAAACTGGGCACATTAAATAAAAATGTCTCAATTTTGATTTTTTGACGAAATTCTGCAAATATTAGGAGAAAATAGGGTCAATTCAGTCAATTGGTGAGAAAATTTTAATAATCGCACTCAAAAAAGGAGTTTATGCCTGTTGCATGCCCCATCACACTACTTTTATTGAGTGTCCTCCACTTGGTCATTCTCCTCTGCTCTACTTCACTGTTCTCTGCTACCTTGCTACCCCTCTTTCCCAGGACACATAGCAGGGCCACAGGGCGTTTTGAGTCAATCCCACAATACACCCGTTTTGGGCAATTTCGCCTCATTAAGGTCATGTGATCCCACAAAAATCCTATTCTGAACACAGAAAAATCTGAATTTTACACTATTTAGCCACAAGCACTAGACTTAGTGAATTTTTTTTTTAGCATGATCATGAAATGTCTCGTGGTTCTTGAACTTCTTCAGCACTTTTTTATCCCAAAGTACTGATACATATGACTAGTACAATACGATTGCAATGCATTATGGGATGATTCAAAACACCCTCTGGAGGCAGAGCATCACTGTGTGTTAAAATTAAATGTCACCACAGAATTTCCTTTTTTCTATCTTTGTGCCTTTCTCCTCTTCTCTATACCTTACACCATCTTGTTTACAAGCCTCCAATGTTCTAGCCACATTCAAGCACACCTGGTCTACACCAACATTCCCTTGCACACAATATTGCTAGGAGGCGAAGTGTTTGGATGGGTTACTCCCATTAGTATGGGCATGGGCATCATCCTACCAGTAATCGCACTCCAAAAATCATTAATTTCTTCCCTTGTTTGCCGGAGTTGTCTTCTCAGAATTTTCTGTCATTTGTTTGGGGGGGGGGGGACTAAATTCTTTAGTACAGACTTTCTCAAAATTGAGAATAAAAAAAAAAAATTCATGTGTGAGAGTATATGCCATGTCACATTTTTGTCCAATATCTGAGACACATACTTGAGAAGAAGATAAGTAATCATAAGGTTAGTAGTGTTTTCAGGGACCCATATTTCCATTGTTGTAACTTCTTGTCCCCTTTACAGACAAATTTTTTAATAAAGTCCACATTTCTTCTCAGAGTAGATCAATTCTGCAGGTATATTAAGACAAACCTTCTAGATGAGTATATTTATACCTACATGAGTGGTTTACATGGTGTAAAATCATTAATTTCTTCCCTGTCTATCTTCCCTGTCTATCTCCTCTTATATTCTCCTGCTTTAATCCAATCATTGACTATATTAAATCTGAAGAGAAGCATGGGCCTACTCTCAAGTTCGCCATATTGTCAACAACCATGCTGATGATTTCAACCTTGCTACACGTAGGAAAGATACGCATCAGAGATCCTAATCCTTCGAACAATGATGATGTTGTAACAAAACTAGGTCTAACACTCAAGCCCCCTACTAATAGTGTAATTCTCTTTCCAATGTCAATGGTAAATTTTCAACCCATCATTTTCAAAATTGGTAATTCTGAGATTGAAACCTCCATGATTTCCAACCTAAATATCTTGGGTGCTCTTTGTTTACCAAGTTTAGGTGGAAACCATCTGAATGTTTTTCGCTGAACGTACAGTTCCTTCAACAAAGAATCGACACTTGATTTGTACTCTGGGTAAGAATGAGTTTAAATTTGCCATCTATGTAAGATATTTTCTACCATCGCTTAGATACCAAGAATTTATTACCAGATACCGTGCGTCTGTGACCGATGAGATAGAAATCTGTGGATTTCCAAGTAAAGATCTGCTGTTCAAGGCAAATTTCCTTCAACTATTCACCTCGAAAACAACTGTTTCACTTGAAACATGTTATCGAATATCTAATAGTATATGTATTTCAGATGTTATGTAAGAACTCCTGCGAGATGTTCTTTAATTTGTTCTTAATGCATCAGCTGATTCCCTTCCCACTCTTGGCTAATCTTGCGCCTTAGATCTTCTAATAACATCAAATGTCCTTTGTGCCAAAAAACAATCACCCCAGCATCATGTTTTGAACTTTTGTACAAACAATGCTTGAGCAGGTGGGGAGGGGGGCAGATACACATGCGCATGATTGCTATTTAGCGTAATTTTGTCTCTGCTTTACAATGCCTCTGAGGATATGAAAATCTATGCTGATCTTGGTAGTAACAGTGGGGGAATAAAAAACTACAATCCCCCCAGAGGTTCTCCCCACTTCACATGGCCTGACTTGGTTTGTTTTCTTGGCCCAATCTGATAGATTTGTATTATGGAACTTAACATTCCGTTCAAACAAATATTCTGATGCTCATCAATGGAAAATTTAAAACAGATTGCAGTCTTGTCAATGATTTTTCTGAAAAGGGGCTGAAAGGTTGACCTCCTCGCTTTTGGAAATGGGAGGCAAAAAAGAGGATACCTTCTCCACTGAAAAATTTTTTCTACGCTGAAATCAATTATTCATCTTTTCTGGGACAACTCGACTTTTTCAGATGGTCCAGATATGATGTACTGAAAATTGTGCTCTGTACATCTTTTAGATCTACTGTTCAAAATGGTGATTGTGAATCATCTTGGCTTGACCCACCACCTGTATAAATGTAGGCCATTCTTTTTAAATTATTTATGTTTG